>JAMKCH010078527.1:0-85954 GCA_023653785.1 Ophioderma brevispina | reverse complement strand
AAAAAAGCTCTTACAACTGAGCTAACAAGCCTGGAATGATAGATATCATCTATAGGTGTTAGGTCTGAAAATGACAATACCTCATTTGCATAGTTGAAATTTCAAAAGGGAGAGTACTACTAATTTTAAAAAACTTGTTCCTTATTTGCTACATGACGAAGATATTTAAACAATCATCTTTTGCGTAAAAGGCAGAGGTGTCTTGTTTTTGCTTTTTATTGTTGTGCTACCTATAAAAATGCTGATCTTGTTGAAAGGCATTCAACCATGATGCACAGTGGTTCAATCAGGAATTATCAAATCTGCACCCGATGCGTCCGAGTATTTTTTTGTCATGCTCGGGCGGCATAAAAATATGCGGGAACATGAGTGCATCGTTGTTAACACCTGATGAACCACTGTGCATCCAAGTTGAATTGGTCAAGGCTGAGGATCAGGCAGTGCCCCTTTAATGGTTAGGAGTCCCTGCACATAATGCACTATGGTGCCCTCTCCTTGTGGTTACTGCAAAACAAAGCCTTTCCACAAATATTTTGAGTTCCGTTTTCTTTTATTCTCTCTGATTTAACCCTTTCTGTAGCTATCCTGGGGAAAATGAAAATGAAGATGACATTGATGGGAATTGTGTATGTGGCAGGTGTATGCGCCGTGGTCAACCAAATATGATACTGAAGGCTGGCAGCCATTGCTGGATACGCAGCAGGGGTAGCACCACAATGAACAAAGACGAGGGGCATACAAACTGGATCGCATTTACGACCAACTAATAAAACGGCAACCTGAACCATTATGCGTGACGTCATCAAGACCATCCACTGACGTCACCAATGTTGCCGAAATCTAGAAACATCAACAACTCACCACACTAGAGTGAACAAGACTCCTGATAGGAGTTGAAATATTACACCAAGAATTTTTCCTGCTTTATTTTGAGAACTTAGAACATTTCAAGCATTGTTGTAAGTTACTGCCAATATATGTTGTGGTTAAAAAGAGGGTTTGGTTGATAAATGTTTGCACAAGCAATTTTTAGTACATACATCTCCCATTATGATGATGATCGACACATTTTGCTTGCACAAAGACGTCTCGCTTTGCTAGGCCTTTGGAAATCCTATCAAGGTTGGTGGAGACTAGTTTGAGGCATCTTTGACAAAGACTAAAGACTCAGTTGAAAGCAATTTTCATGCCGATTCAAAAAATACAACCACAAAAATGCACAATTTTGCAATTTTTGAAAACAACAATTTTGATCTCCCCGCTACTGGCCTCGAACAGTTCTATGGTATTTTCTGGCTAGCAGTTTGATACTGCATATATCTGAACCACATAGGGTATGCCCCATTCTTTGGGAGACCTGTTAACTTCTGTTAACTTAATTAAACGTAGGTTAGGACCCTGGCCTCTATTTCGATACCTTATTCGCTACAAAGCCAGAGATAGTAACTCACTTACAGTAGTCTATGGAAAATCTGGCAACTTTGGGCATGTTTCTTTTACATTTACAACTCTCGCCGAGGAAGTATAAATATATTACGCCAAAGTACAAGCTAAATTTACTAAATGACATTTTTTTCAACATATTTCAACCAGAAAATTTCCTTGATATAATCACTAAACCTACAGGATATCAAAATTTCAGCAAGAGAGGATCTATAGTCGGTAAGGCTAATAGTGAGCCAATCGCGGCGAAATTGTTCAGAGATGTAATAGAGTAGTCCCATTTCCTGAAAATCCAAAATCTGAACCGACGGCAAGGCCAAATTTTAGCATAGTATCCGGTGAAGCTCCAGGGAACGCATTTTCTTAGGCGATTTTAGGGTACAAGATCCCTTCTCTAAATCAATTGGTACTTAAAACCTGTGCAGTTTACCTCTATCATTAACACTTTAATCTCAGAAATTGAAAAAATACCATTCCTTTTTTTTTTTATTTATGGCTAGAAATCCGGATATTTCAACTAGTGCATTTTCAGACATTTTAAAGCATTTTTTTCCGGATGCCATGCGAGACAGTCCTGCACCTCAGTGTTTTACCTTATGGCGGCCTAGTTAGTGGTATAACCTAATAGGATTATGCATATTTCTTATCATTCAGTGACACCGTCCTTGTACCAGCACAAAAACATTTTACTTTGCAGTTTCTTACCCTCCGCCTCGTATATTTGGGACGGCTAGTATCCCTCCAAGATGCTGGATGAAGACTAAGCGTGACACACTGAAGCTTGGAGTGATAGAGATGTTGAAACCACCATAACCATACAACAAGACAGGATGATCACCGGTCAATTCAATACCCTAAAATGATGTAAAGAGAAACAAAGGAGCTTCAGTCCACATCTATCACATGGTACATATCTTGTTTGAGAAGACAGCAAGATAGAACAATGTATCTAAAAGACCCCCAAAAGTAAGGCAGCATGTCTAAATACCCCCATAAGTTACAAACCATTGGTGTATGCACAGAAACATAAAATGATTTTTTTTCTGTAAATTTTGATATCTTTCTTGCCCTATTGTGATAATTATTGCCAACACAATACCCATTTTAAGAAAATCTCTCCCTTTTAAAAGTTGCAGTAAAAGGTAGGTCATATTGATCACCATTCAGACTGCATTCTTTGCATTCTCTTTGAAAAATGAAAAAAAAAGTGCATGACCTCACCCCCTGAAATGTACCCCACAACTCGCAGTGTGAGATGCACTGTGACCCTGGATTTTGGGGCATTTTGATATTAGGTGTCTTTTACGCTCTGAAAGCGCTTGTTGAAGCTCTGAAATAAAGACTGAAATACATTAGTGCCGTCACTGGTATCCACATTAACACAGTCCTCTGTGGCCCAAGTTTTGGTATTTCTCACGCCTAAAAAGCGAAAGGCTCCGGGTTCGAGACCGTGTATTTTTCATCTTTATTTAGTTCTGTGCTCGCCAGTTTCTCCAAGCTGCTAATAATATGTACCAATTACTTTTCGGGGTGTGTATCATTTACTTGATCCTCGCGTGCATTGAATTGAGTTTCGCTTCGTCATAGATTCTGCTAGAATCGTGCATATAAGGCCCTCCCATTCTATAATACATTTATATATTTGTGGTAAAATTAAGGAGCGAAAAATATTGTTAGAACTACATATTTGCAGCATCTTTAATTAAGCCATGATTACTTCCCGTGCAGCGAGAGATTGGGGTGCAGCAATACCAGATTTTGACCCCAGACAAAGCGTAGCATGCTCAAGCGCAGAAAATCGCTCGCGGAAAGTATATCATGGGCTTAAGATCAGTACCATTACCGGCAATATCATGACATAGCTCCACAATAAGGAAAGCACAAGGCAGCTCTTTGATAGCAACATCATATTAGTATTCAAATGGCTGCCTATACTTTATTCCATACTGTGGGTCTATATCAGAATTTTGCCCTATTACATTTTATGCCACTACGAAACATTGTATCTTGGTTCAATCCTTGCTATCCAAAAAGACCTGTTTGGTCCTCAAGAAACTTGACATCAAAGGACTTGGACCTTGATCTCCCTGAGACTGTTTGGAGTTAGCTGATCTTTGGTGAGGTCACCAGTTGTGATTATGCCCGGGGTAGGAAAGGAAGATGTGAAACTGGTTAGAAAGTCTGTTTAAAAGTAAAAAAAAAGTGATATGAGCCAAAATTCTTTTTGTTTACAATTTATATAATTTAATAGATATCTTGAAAGTTTCAGTTTTAAAGACAGAAAATACAGATTAAAAACGTTTTTGGCCACAAATGGCTTTACGTAGGATACAGTTGAGCTGATATAAAAAAAATATTTAAACTTTTTGTGGTTAACTTGGAGCAGGAGGGTTGAATCACCCAAAAATGACCCATTTACTGTCTAAAATGCAAAGCGGATTGCATCGATATCGTAGTTAGGACCGTATTTTTATTGGGGGACCGTGAGGTTTGCTTGCAATTTGATATGCTGGGAGTATAGGTAGTGCTGTAATTTCTTGGACAAGAAATATGCATATGTGTCCCATGGACAAATATGAGCCAAAATAAAAAAAAATGTTGTGTTGCCCTCCGCGGACCGACCCAAAAATCCAGAAATCTCGGGGGCGGTATTTTTTTTTTTAGTCTTGAGTTGTGCTATTTTACCTCGTTTCCAGTTGATAAAGTTGCTAACAAGCCACCAAAATGGAAAAAATCACAAAGAGTAGCTCGGATTTAACTCCTTGAAGGGGCCAGGGATGTGAGTGGCCATGTTAAAAAAAACGCAAAAAATCGGGGGAGTTCCGTCTACAGAGCAGCAATCTTTCCACATGTCAGTGAGGGTTTCCGAATTTGACAGGCATGCAGCATTTTCGCTACCACTAACTATTAAGTTAGACGGCCTTGACAAAAAGCTTAACAAAGTTAACATTTCAGGAAACCGAAGGTGAATATCCTATTTAACCTCAAGCACAATTGCTACCAGGATGCTTACGGATTGGAAATTCCGCTTGTGATGCATGTGAAGAATCTTCCTTACTATAAAACTATAACCGTGTGCCTTTCTTTTAATACACCCTGATTTTCTTTGAGAATTTTTTTGGCGGCCGTTTTGTCCGAATATCTGTTTCATATGTAATGGCGATTACAGTCGCCATATTAATATACTTTGTGTCATTAACTTTAGTAGGTTTTATTTGATCCTTGCAAACGACTGGATGGTTTGATTGAAATTTGTTGTAAATGCTTCGATTGCCCCGGAAATCTAGCCATGGCTAAAATTTACTCCCATAACTATAGGCACAGTTCAACAAACCACATCGCATGGATGGCTCTCACTAAGCTAGTCCTCGTGATGAGAATGCTGGGGTTAAAGTTCGCAAAAATGCCTTTCAACATAAGTTCGCATTCCCAGTCTTTAAGAAATAATGAACCGTGGAATAAAAAGTGATTTTTACCACTTTTGTTGACATTTTTTTTGACAGGACACCATCACGATGAATCCTACGGAGCTAGCGTTGAGGTTAGAGCTTTGAAAGGTTGTGAGTGTTTTTCAGCAGCTGCGTTTCGCTGATTTTACATTACTGGCAATGCACCTTTCTTGGAGAAATGAGTTTAAAAAAAAACCGACCGACCGACCGACCTTTCCTGATTTTAGCTGGGGAGGGCAACACAACAATTTTTTTTGGCCTTAAAGTGGGTGAATTTCAAATGTCCAGTGGTCCCTTTTTTTTTCCGTTCGGTGTAAGTAGCGGTGTACACACCCCAGCACTAAATTAAACACACAACTAAAACACATTGTTAACTTGTACTAAATATCACTTACTTTCGTTGTCTTTCTTTGCGACGATACCCTGTAAATAGGCCCACATCAAGTGGGCATGTTGTATACCCATTGGCTCCCGATGAGAGATTGTGTAATTGTAGCACATTCTATGGGAATAGTAAAATGTATTATTCTTTTCAGATACTTAAATACAGTACCACAGCTGCTTACAACATACATGTTCTTTTTCTTTCTTCAATGCAGCCATCACCAACATACTTGTAATAATTTCCAAATTTTCAATTGAATCTGAAACAGTTTCAAAATGTCAAGATGAATGCATTTTTAGGACCATATTTGGAATCAGCATGAGAAATGATTCAAATAAGTACAAACCAGCCTAGTCTTAGTCAGTGGTTTTGAGATGGCTTACAAATGATATATCAAACCAATTTGCAGCACCCTTTGTTATGCTGTGGAAAGAACATGTGCAACCCCACTTCGTTATGAATTTTAAGAATTGATTATCTCTGACATCCTTACCACAGCACGACGCCACAACCAATTCTTCATGGAGTACCTTTTGAAGTGACTATTACATATCTGCGGAAGTACCCACCCCATGGGTACCAATCGTCGGCCGCAAAAGTGGGGTTAACCATCCACCTAGGTACACGCAGTAGCTTAACCACTAGTCACAAAAACATAAGAAAGAACACACACCCATGCGGGAGTACCTGCATGTGTACTCCCATGCAAAGACGATTGAGCTTTGTGTGATTATTTTAGTAATTTTATCCATTATTAACATTTTGGTCACATAGGTTATATGTTTACACAAAATGTCATTTAAGGGGTTTTTTTGGGATGTCAAACTCAAATATAGATGTTACTAAGCTGAAAAGGATACAGAAAGTCGAAAACAACAATGGAATGTTGCGCAGCCCTCTATGGCCAATGTGCTGCCTACTGGCAGCTGGTAGGGGAGTACCTGTGAAGGTACTACCGAGGAGTAGCTTCAGAGGTACTCCCACTAATGGGGCTTACATGGGTATCTGTCAGTCACATAGCAGGCAACTGCAGAGTACACTATAGGATGGACAGTGCTATGTAAACATAGTGGCTACCAACCAGTGGTTTGAATACTTCACCACAGTCTTAGTTGTAGGTCTGCATCAATAGTGCATTCAAGGGGGTACCTTTGGTGTAGAGCTAAGAGTACCCATTAAGTAGCCTAAGCTCTGGGTTACACCGTGAGTAGGAATATTGCTGTGAAATGTGCAATACTGAAAAGAATTTAGGTTGACACTAGGTTGCAGCATACGGATTACAAATTCATTGCCGGCTCCTATTAAATTTATACAGGGAGTAAGAAAATATTGTTAACATACGGGATGGTGAATGAATCACTCTGTGGAATAACACCACTAAATAAACTAGGTGTAGCAGAGGACATCAGCCAAAAACACGGTGTTGGCGTCCAAAATGTGACCCTTTCCCTAAAATGAGGCGTCATTAAAATGTTGGCAATTGTTGTCTTGAATGAAATTTTGAAATTAATCATTGTTGGGACGAGATAACAAAACTATAGGAATGGTAAAGAGATTGTCTATGCAGTTTCTTCATTTTGGAGTTTTGGGGAGGAAACTGTGCTTATAGTAAAATCTAAGTAATGGGGGCATGTTCAAAACATGCAAACCTTTAGGCTCTCTCCAGCTCAAAAAATCAGACGTCATCATATGACTTTTTCATCTTGGTGAAGAGCGGTATGGTCCTTATCTTCCCAAAAGAATCCAGTTTTGAACAATAATCGGCCCTCCTCGGAACGATGGGTCGTCTGCCGTCACGGTTTGAGAATGAGAGGCCTCATATGACACATCAACAAATGAGGGACCAATGTTGCACCTAGACTCAGTTTGGTTCCCAATTGAACTTTAACTTTTCAATTGGGTCAATTTGACATTGTTTGTAGCCTATCTTACAACTGATCTCAATGGACCTTGACCTTGGCATGTGACTTTGACATGCATCAAATGATGGATTCAATGTTGCACCTATGACTCAGTTTGGTTCCTCAATTGAACTTTAACTTTTCAATTGGGTCAATTTACCTTTTTAGCCTTTTTTACAATTGACTTCACATGACCTTGACCTTGGCATGTGGACCTGTGACTCATCAACCAAATGAGGGATCCAATGGTGCACCTATGACTTCAGTTTTTAAAACCACTAGTATGTGATATACAGGCAACAACAACGACAACAAACAGTGGACAAAGTGATCCCTGGCAGGAGGAGACCACAAAAACCAGTCGCGTTATAGACGGGGAAAATGACATTTTTGTACCCAACGTATACGGGGAGTTATTTCGTGGTGTGATTCCTGTAGCATCAAATGATATATTCAAATGTCTGCCAAATCGGCCCGACATGTGGGATTCCATCTGCAACCACCACGATGACCAGCCTTCCTTGACGTCATGTGAAAACACAAAAAATAAGTTGTCTCCCGCCACACAAGCTGCCCATTCTAACACATCGGTTTCTGACTCTGGCACCCAGGTCCTGTCAGTTTTCCATCTCAGTTTTGTCCAAAATCTATATTGATCAATTGTACTTGGGTGGGTGGGATTTTAAGTTGTCTTGAGGTGACACTGTTCCCTCCCGTGTTTTTGATGTATTCGTATTCGGCCATAACGTTGTCCACCCAAAATCCTTGACCCACGGGAGTAAACCTGGTTAAGCAAATTTAGCCATGTTTACGTTTGGTTGGTTGTATTTGGTAGGTGTCAATTTGGAACTGCACACTATCCATGTTGTTTAGTAGGTAATTTATCAAATGTGTGATCTAGACTAAAATTGCAAATGTGATTAAACACATAAAAGTGTGAAACTGGCCAGCTTTATGTTGTACAATTCAGTGTTTGAATCAAATCATCAACACGCTCGTCACGTTTCTGTCCCCTGTATAACCAAAGTAATACGCAAGATTTGTTTGCGTACCTTCAATACCATTAGTCAATTTCGCATGTCGCAATAGTACAGCCTATTGACAGAATCAACATCCCTCACATATGCTGAGCACTATGTAGCGACCATCGTGACTCAGCACTCACCCCACTCTGAATTTTAAAAAATCAAAAAATAAAACTTTCCACACAAACAATGTCGTTCGCAACCCAAAGATCCCTTGCCCGTCGCGGTAGTAAAGGAGGGAAGTTACATAACTTTTAAGATCCCATTTAGGATTGTGATGGAAATAAGGGGTTCTAGAACCACCTATATGCTCCCGCCTATAATCAGTTTTGTCAATGCACTTTGATGACCCGAGATAATCTTAAATTACCTTGTAAAATCTGATCCAAATGTTGACTACCACCACTCAAGTTTTCAGACCATATAACCCTTTTTAGTTATATACCTTGGATGAACCTACTTTACCTTGAATGACATGGAAATTGTTTGGTATACAAGGTGACTACCCTACGGTTTCATGACCAAAGAACAACAGGTATGTATTGAATTGCCCTTGGATGACCCCAGCTGACCTTGGAATACCTTCACACTTTTTGCTACTGAATGTTCACCACACCCCAAGTTTTCATGACTAGACAAACCACTTGTAGTTATTTAACCTGGCAGGCATGAGAATTAACTTTTTGTGGGAAAAAAATAAAAGTGGGAAAAATGAATGTGTGAAATCCAGCCAGCAAAAATACCTTGATATTGGTCTGAACAATAATGAAAGCGCATAAATTAGGACAAAAAAAAACAACACTTAATTCAGTTTTTAAACTGAGGATTCTCATTGCTTGCTTGAATGACCCCAGAATGACCTTGAAAATTTGGTTTAAATGATGACTGTAATCCCCAGTTTTCAGGCCATTCACCATTGTTGTGATTTGACCTTGGATGACCCCAGTTCACCTTGGGAAAATGTTGGTATCAGATGTTGACTACACTCACCAAGTCATGAGCCTTTAAAAGCATTTTAGGTATGGGACCTTGAATGACACCACATGACTTTGAAATGACCTTTAAAAGTTTGCATGTAGTAATGAATGTTGACCACACCCATCAGGTTTCATGACAATCAACCATTTGCAGTGATCTGACCGAATGGACCTCCTTGGATTTTTATCCCACATGACGCTTTGAAGAACTTCAAAAATTTCAGCACTGAATGTTGAACACACCCACCAATGTGTCGTCATCATCAGACCACATGTTTAAGTGATGGACCTTGAATTGACCCACATGACCTTGAACTTACACTTTTTTTAATTTTTGGCCACTGAAATGTGACCACCCCATCAAGTTTCCCCATCCTACCACAATGACATGGTTTATAGTATTTTCGATCTTTTGCACGGATTTGCCCATTTGGTGGAGAGCCTCGAACTGGTTAACAACATGAATGGGCAGATTTACAAAACAGTGCGGATTGTTCAATTCTCTATAAAACAGAACCAATGAGCCTTGCAAGAGATGAATAAATGTATACATAACACCCTTCCTCCATTATCGGATGCAGTTTCGAGGCTTCTATTGCAAATTGGCGAAAATGTGAAAAAAAGTGCGAATAGCAATGCAACACCATTTTTTTTTAAAAATTCCAATTTTAACTTGACAATGTCACCATGCCTTCAAACTAGCTCAGCCACTTGAGTGACAGCGTTAGTGACCAAAGATCAAAAGATATCATGTTGACAGGGTTTATAGCAATTTTATTTAACAATATTTTTGACCACGTAGTCCCATTTTTTGGCCATTGACCTTGACCCATGACCCACTTTGGATCCCAGTCACTGCCTACTTGAGATACATCTATGTTGCGAAGATGACCACCTACACTTGCTTAGATCTAAAGATATCGTGTGGGACACACACACATAACATTTGTATAGTCCCCATTTGCCAAGAAAAATTGGCAAGGGACCAATAACTTGTTTGAAAAGCAATAAAGCATTTAGACAGATTTTACATAGCATTCAAGCAGAAAGCATGAAAATACATATAGTTTCACAGACATGACCTTTGACCCACAAATCTGTATCTCACACCAGATTGCAGCGTTACCTACATTTCTGGACTTTTTTAAGTTAATCAATATTTCTCTTCAAAATGTCAAATTTCTCTGGAAGGAACTCCACAGATTCAACATTTTTTCCAGGCAAGGATGCCAAACACACACTCATGACAGTACACTATCTGGTTAGAGTTGAGAGTTGATTATTGGGTCTTGCACCTACCTACTCCACTTTGGATGGTCTGGAAACTCTGCACAGAGAATGTCTTTATCCTGAGTCGTGCCTAAGACATGATAGCACAGCTTCTGGTTAAAGTTGGCCGTTGTCTCAGTGCCATCTGCTTTGCCTGGTTCCTTGGGATACATCTGTGTTATTTAGTCAAAGTGAAAACAATTTTAAGATAAATTCTGTCCAACAAATTTAGTCTCTTGTATAAATTTACATAAGCGGGGGAACCCACCACATTTTCCAATGTCCAGTGTTAACATATACAGAAAGCAAGCCAGCTTGAAGGTATGTAAATTGGTACTGTATTGCATCCAGAAATGACATCAAATGCAATTGGGTCATTCCAGTAATTAGGGGTCCAGTTTTGCGAGCAGGTTTACATGATCTTAATATCTAGATACAACCACAACAGGTTAAACATTTTAAAAGTTGCAAACAACTTTATGAAGAGAAATTTCAAGCATCAAAAGAGTATTTGAATGTGGTATACTAAATTTACAGGCCAAAACAATTGTGTTACACCCAACTGGGACATAAACTATAAATCTAATTTTGTCCAATAAACTTCCGAAACGTTCTCGGTAGGTGGTCTACGACCGATCCAGTGCAATTTGAGAGAAATTTGTATCCTCAAAAAAATCTCCTCCTGTCACTAACTCTCACTATGAAAGATAGGTAAACAGCAAGAAAACTACCAACAGCAACAAGCTGCAGAGATGGCCTGGATCTCTTTCGAGATTCCATTTAGAATAATGAAAGTACAACAACAGTTAACAGGCCATAAAAAATCACAAAGCTTTCGTAAGCCTTGTTGAATGGAACATTTCATCTTTCAACTCATAAAAATATTCTTACCATTGCACTCATACACATTTCTTATAAGCAGAACCACTGAGAAGAGTGCATCTTTACACAGGACGATGCAAAAAAACGGTGCATTTCTCAAGGCAGATATGTCCCCAATTTTTTTTCCTAATAATTTGCTTGGAACTTAACTTACATTGTAGAATATGCCCTTGCCGTCATGAGTCCAAGACATACAGCTAAACTTGACCCTCTCCAACACATCTGGGAGCTGTTCAGCAGTAGCCACTTTCATGAACTGTTTGGAATCAAAATGCAAAATGCTGATACTTAAGGATGGTCCTTAACATACGTAGCTATGTTAACTCACTGTTTCTTACCAAAGGTCATGCCCCACCTTATAGTGAACACACTACATTAATTTGAGAATTGTTAGTTACCTTGATAGTGACCCAATCTTACCCACTTGAGCTCAACCCAGAGGGTGTTTTGAACCAATCCCATAATGCATTGCTTTTTGCCTACACTGTACTGTACAAAACTCATGTCAGGATAAAAAGTGTACAAAAAGGACCACAAGACATTTTATGATCATGCTAAATCTTCCTTAAATACTACCACTTTTGGGGAAGAAAATGAGTTTAAAAGTCGTGTTTTTATGTGTTAAGAATAGGATTTTGGTGGGAGCACATGACCCTATTGAGGGAAAATTTCCCAAACTGGGGCATTGTGGTTTTCTGATTGACTCACTCTGAGCTCAGGCAAAGTATCTCCCATCTCAAAGAATGAAACCTCTAAGGAAAGGTCATGTGTCTTCTTAGAGTGAACACACTAACGTAATTTGAGAATTGTTAATTACCTTGATCGTGACCCAATCTACCCACTTTGACGTCAACCCATAAGCAAAGTACTCTCCATCCTCAGAAAAGGAATACCCTCTTATGGCAAAGTCATGTTTAATCTTATAGTGAACATACTACAGTAATTTGAGAATTGTTAATTACCTTGATATACTCTCCGTCATAATTCCTTTTCTATGTGTCAAGACTACGCCAGCATTCCCGCCAGACAGAACCATGACAACACGTAACACATAGTCTGCGAGTACACGCAGCAACTCTCGCGCGCGTATGTAGAAAAGGAATTGTGACAGTGACCATAGTGACCCAATCTGACCCACTTGAGCTCAACCCATAAGCAAAGTACTCTCCATCCTCAGAGAATGAATACCCTCTAAGGGCAAGGTCACGACCTATCTTAGAGTGAACACACTATAGTAATTTGAGAATTGTTACTTACCTTGATAGTGACCCAATCTGACCCACTTGAGCTCAAATCATAAGCAAAGTACTCGCCATCCTCAGAGAATGAATACCCTCTAAGGGCAAGGTCATGACCTATCTTAGAGTGAACACACTACAGTAATTTGAGTAATTGTTTAGTTACATGATATGACCCAAACTGACCCACTTGAGCTCCACCCTAAGCAAATCCTCCCCATGCCTCAGGAGATAAATACCCCTAAAGGCAATGGATCATGTTTCATCTTAGAGTGAACACTACGCTCATTTTGAGAATTGTTTAGTTCCCTTGATCGTGACCAATCTGATATCTGACCCACTTGAGCTGTCAACAACCTCATAAGTCACAGTACTCTCGCATTCCCTCAAGAATAATACCCTCTATGGGCAAGATCATGTCCCATCTTAGCCTTGGAACACACTAACAAAATTGACCAAGGTTTGACCTTTAACCTTGATAGTGACCCCATCGATTGACCCACTTGAGCTCAACCATAAGCAAGGGTACTTTTACTTAAACTACTCGCCACCATCTCCTCAGAACGAATACCCTCTAATGGGCACGAGGCTCATGACCTATTTAGAGTGACACACTATATGTAATTTGAAGAATTAGTTTTACTTACCACCTTATAGTGACCCAATCGACCCCTGAGGCCATATCAATAAGCAAAGTACTCGCCCATCTCCTCAGAGAATGGAATACCTCTAAAGCCCAGAAGGTCATACCTACTCTTAGAGTGAACACACTATCAGTAATTTGAGAATTGTTAGTTACCTATTAGTACCCTAATCCTGACCCACTTGAGCTTCAACCCAGAAGCAAATACTCGCCTCCTCACGACATGAATATCCCTCTAAGGACAAGGTCATGACCTATAACTTAGAATGAACACACTATAGTAATTTGCAAATGTTTACCTTACCTTGATAGTGACCAATCTGACCCACTTGAGCCAACCCATAAATCAAAGTACTTCGCCATCCTCGAGAATGAATACCACCGCTCTAAGGACAAGGTGTCATGTGCCATCTTAGATTGAACACACTCCTAGTATTTGAAATTGTTAGTTACCCTTGAAGGAACCCAATCTGACCCACTGTGAGCTCAACCATAAGCAAAGCACTCGCCATCCTCAGAGATGACTACCCTCTTAAGGGCACTGTGCCATCTCTTCAGAGAGTTGGTTAGGATCTATAACACTTAGGGCTTCCCTCAGATAATCTTGAACATACAAGACACTGCATAAAAAGGAACAAAGACATGTCAATACTGAGTAAAGAGAGTAAGAAAATACTCCTGTTTTTTTAACAAAACAGTGACGCGTTGCCCAACACATCAACCATGTTCAACATCCACAGATGTATGAAAATAGCATATAGCAGCCTGCATGAGTGGTCTATATAAAGACACTATCAGTGATCCATCTGAAAGAGTGAAAATATTTGAAATTTGCAGGATCAGCTTAAAGTGAAGGATAAGTCCGACAAATTCTCATGTTATTTTTTCCAACTGAAAAACTGACAGAGAAGGAAGAAAACAGCAGTGTTGAAAGATATGAATCGCCATTCAATTATACGTTGCAATAAGTGTCTGTACGGACAGTTTAATAAGACTAATATATCCGATGCTGTCATTATTAGGTTGCTTTTGGTCTTATAACTTGCTGGGTACGTTAAGATACCCATACTTGTTACAGACTTGCAAAAATCTGATCTTGAGGATTTTTTCAATTTTCTGATAGCAAATCACTGATATTATCTTTAACCCCTCGTTACTGGAGAGAGATGTAATATCTAAAAAAATCCACACTTCTGAAAGGTATAGTACACAAATATTAGCTAGTTTCAGGCCAGCATATCTACCGCCTAATTTCACAATCACGATTATTATTTATCAGTGTGTAAACTTGCATGTATGGCATAATTTGGGGTATTTTTAGGAATATTTGGCCCAAAAATTGTGGGTTGTTTATTGCGGGGGGGTATATATTTATTACAGACAATAAGGTATATTTTAAATGTTGGTCAAGGTTCAATGACCTTTGGTACTTGGCCAAAGTCTACACGGTGATGGAATCTGGTATACTTTGTTCGATCTCGAGTTTGAGGGTGACATCATGATGTCACCCTACTCTGCATTCGCTCAAGCATTTAAATTTTGCCGCCTTTATTCGCGTGGATATGCTGCAATCCATGATCCACACGTACGTTTTTAGGGCGCGAAACCTAACACGCAGTGACGTCACCCTCAAAACTTGAGATCGAACAGAGTATAGAAAGCCTGTGGGTTAGGTCTAATAGTTTGAGCAGCTCTGAAGACCTTCCCAAGTACATTTTCGGTTGCCAATTTGTTTTTTCGTACAACCGGGAACTTCTCATAGCAATTACGCGTAAACAGACTATCTAACAAAAATCGCCCATTGTAAATTATCAAGAGCTGCATTTTTAATATTTCTTCCTCATCCTGAGAATTTCTTGAAACCAGCCAGGAAATCACTACTTACAAGAGCATCAACTCGAGGGCATTTATTTACAGTTTATGGTTACGCGTAACGTCTGCCTACGGCATCATTAAAACAATGATGCATAATTACAGGACTACTTACGTCACAAGCCTGATATACTTCATCCGACCTTAACTAAGGGGTGATGTCATAGCTTTCACGCAGCTTTTTTGCATGCATATCGCGCACGTCAACTTTGTATGCTCACAATTATAGTTGCGGCTTACTGCGATTCGCGCGTTTAAGACTGCGTGAAAACTATGACGTCACTACTAGTTCAGGCCAGACGAAGTATACATGGCCAGGTTGACAGTTTCGTATTTGGTACTGTCGTATTTTAATACTTTCACTTTATGATTTTCCACCTCTGCCGAGTATTGCCGAGTGAGGTGTATCCGGCCACACCCATTAGCAGAGACAAAACCGGATTTAAAACTTTTTAAAACCTCAAGTTTCTACTAATTACATTGATGAATCTTATCCAGCATTTTTACTTCTGCATAGGCCTATTATAACTCATTATCTGTTTGTTGGGACATTTGGCAAAAACTTGATAAAAAATATAAAAGGGATGGTACTTGAGTCTAGAAAGTTGAGAAAGAGTCTAAGCATACTACTACTAATTGACGCGACACATGTCTTAGAAGGGGACACGGGGCATTGTGACCAGAGTTCCGATAGTCACAGATGCAGGGGAAGGCAGGCTCCAGGTCCGATAATTATTACACTGTCACTAGGAAATCATCAGAATCATTTCGCTTCAACTAGGGCGCAACCGTAGCACAGCTCCTATCAGCACTTAAGATTGTAACATTCCCCATAACAGCTCCCCAATTGGCACTGGGTCACGAGCAATCGAGACTAAGTTCTTGCCCCAAAGACACAAAAACAGCACTGGTGGATGGATATTACAGCTATGGTTTAAGCACCCTACTCTTTTTCGAACCTAGCTGGACAAGCCTGTATGGAATGTGACTTTCCATACTTGGGCCCGACGGCTTAACATCCCCTCCGAAGGCCGGGCTCTCACATGTTTTTTGCCCTGTCCAACAACCATGGTAAGGTGAAGTGGAGAATAATAGGGGGTGAGAGCAACCACAACCTCTCTTGTGCACTCTAACACGCACATTGCTGGCAGTACTGTCTATGGCCATCCAGTAGCAATATGATACCATACTATCAATTGACTACATCAAGCCATGGTAACATATTGGCCAGTCTAAGCATATCAGGCTTTCATGTTTGTTTTGTGGGATATATGAAGAATGTCCACAAATGTGAATTCTGCTGCAGTGAAGCATTGAGTGAGATCTTATCCACTATCATTAGGTATTTCCACTTACCTCTGATTTTGCAACCCTGTATTCATGAAGTAAAAATAACGTGAGCCTCGCTTCTTGGGACATCCATACTTGGGGAAATCCCACAGCTCCTTTAATCTGGAAAGTAAAACATAACACAAACAGATCAAATGTTGCCCATGTGGGACATCCAAAGTCAGTTCAATTAACTGTCACTCCAGCTCATAATTTCATGGATATGACATAATTAAGCATGCATTATACCTCTTGCATGAACCACATACACTGACACTGCATTGTTTTGGCTACGAAGCGGCAGGCGATCCAACACTGCGTTGCTTTTGCCTGCAAAGGGGCAGGCGTATAACGCCCAAGGAATTATGAGTCAAACCAGTAAGAATATAATTCACTCATTCAATTTTTCACCCATTGTACACGAGATGGGTAATTATGAAAAAGCTGAAAATTTGAGGTCATAACTCCTTTTCAATTTAAAGAGACATGAGGAGATTTCCATAAAGCGCCGCCACCGATTTTTTTTTAACCTCTGTTTTTTTCATATTTGGAATGCTTACCAATGTATTTGATAACACCTGAAGTGAATAAGCCGAATACGCCGTCTTTATGTAATAAGATGACGATTTAGTAATTTCTGTTGTGCACAACAGAAATTCAAAGCATGATTTTCTATAGGGATGATTACGATAGTATAGGCAAGTTCAAAGCAAGGCTTTGCGGTTTTCATTTGTACTTGTTTGTCCAATAAACTTCTGAAACGTTCTCGGTAGGTGGTCTACGACCGATCCAGTGCAATTTGAGAGAAATTTGTATCCTCAAAAAAATCTCCTCCTGTCACTTTAAATTTTCAGACAAATGCTTCAAATATACCAGTAATTGTTCAAAATCCAAAAGCCTAGTAACAATTTAGAAGTTCTGTGTCCTCAAAGTCTCTGAAATGTACGTCCATGACAAGGGAATTGTCAAGAAGCTATTAACATGTTGATCAAATTGGCACACAAGACCATACTGTATGTGATATGGACATTATTAGAGGTCATTCTTTTTTTCTACCAAAATAGATGACTGTTGCTATTTAATTTTTTTTTGTCAATGGTAACGTATGATGTATGGAGCAACCAGTATGTTGCATAGTAAATTGATATGCATAGACTCTTCTCTTAAAGGGTACTTACGCGATATTCAGCAGTGGCATAGCTAGGATTTTGATATTGGGAGGGCCAGTGTCGCATCTGATTCAACAGAAAAAAGGTGGGGTCCAGGAGCGCGCCTTAGGGCCCCTTGTGGTGTCCAGGCCCAGGGGCAAAGCCCCAGTGGGGGTCCAGGGGGAAAATCCCCCTGAAAATTTTGGGTTTTATATGCTTTAAATGTCTTCTGAGGACTAATTCTTGCATGAATTTGTAAACTTTAATTGTCGCACACTGGCCATTAAACTTTAACCCTATATTCTGCTGGCATTCCGACCTGCAAGTTCATGACCTGAATTCTTCAAGTGAACCGACGGGCTCATCTCAATCGACGAAATCAAATATTGGGGGGGTCACAGCCTCTTTTTTGCCCCAGCTACGCCACTGATACTCAGTCTATATTTTTTGTGCAATAGTAAAATATAAATTCAAGGATAAATTTGGAATGTTCCATTTCACTCAGCTTTGCCTCGTGAAATAGAAAAATAAAAATTTGTCCTTGTGATAGCCTTTTTAAGTATCTTACTCTCAGATATTCAATACTAATCTAGCCTTACCGTTGATGGAATGGTTTTCTGACCTCGCACTTCTCCAAATATGGCATTGTAACCTTATTCTGAGCATCTACAAATGCTTTGGTTTCCTCACCATCAGGGTCTTCAAGCCAGGCATATGGGTCTGGTATCTGCAGAAATGAACAGAGGTATGCTTTAAGAGCTTTACATTCATTATATTAACCCCATTTGTTTCTAGCCGGGGGAATAAAGGAAAAAGGAAGCAGGGAAAGAGGAAAGCCGGAAATTTGGGTTGGTCTCGAACCAGGGCCCCAGTCCCAAGATAGGTAGTGGGATTAAAAATTACTTGGACAGGCGATACGCATACCTCATCTAAGCGCAACAAGCTAAGCGGAGGTTAGGCGCATTCTTCGACCAATTACGCTTCGCGAAACAAGGTGCAATGTTCCTCCTGTCTCAATCACGCTCGTGTGTGTTCGATTCTGTCCAACAAATTATTAATCGGACTGTAGATGCTCTTATTTGGGAAATGAGGGGCCCTTAGGCTTCAAAGTTTGCTGACTTTACTCACCATAATCTTGCCATGTGTTCAGAATTTGACAGGGTATTTTACTGTGTACTGTAAGCCTATGGGAAAAATTAAATATTCATTTTTTTCTTTATACACCCAGACTCGTATAGATGCTTTAACCGGGAAGTATTCACTGATGCCTAAATAACCACACTCAAGCAACAGGACATCACAAAAGTAATGCTAATTTAAGCTAAAATGGTTTATTATTAAGCACAGTTTTCTATGGTCTATCCCCCCTAACATTTTGGTCACTAATTTATTAAAGGTCCCATGAAATGAGATGATAAACCTCCAAATCTTTATGGGACATTCCATTCCAATAAACAGGGACAGAAAAAAGAATACACTACCAGTGACATCATTAGTGAAACTATTGATTTTCAGTCAGTATCATGAATAGATTCATCACACCAGTCACCTGGAATTTTCTATTACTCTGAAAAATCAATGATACCACAAATGGTGTCATCACCAACCCAAATATAGAATGCTTTCTGGTCCCTCCTTGTAGACTTAACACAAATCACATCGATTCTATTTGCATTTCCTGGGACCTTTAAAGCCTGATTCATATGGTTGTTTTTCAAGATGATGGCATTTCCACTCAGATAATCGAGCTCACTGTGCCTTTTGAAACTAATCGATAAAACACATGAACGTAAAGAATCAAAGTACGCCCATCTTACCCAAGATCGAAATGAAAAGGGTTATGCGTGCCAGTTGTTCTTATTGAAATTGGTAGCCGTGGTCCCCCCCCTTATTTCACCTGACAACGAGCAACTTCTGAAATTCAATTTTCATAATTAGCAAAGGCAAGTGAAGACCCTGAAAAAAGATCTCAGCCAGCTTGCTCTCCTTTCCAACTATATACAATTTGGATGTGCGTCATGATAGCCCTTCTTGGGAAAATTGCCCGTACATTAAGGTTGAGTTCATTCTCATAACCCAGGTATTTTATAACCAGAGGTATTTTTCTATTTTATCTCCGTGTGTGTGTGAGTGCGTGCAACACGTGTGTGTGTGGTGATGTTTTGTGTGCATGCGCACATACCGACAACAGTCTACATGTGGTGGTATTTGTGTTTGTGCATGTGGGGCTGTAGAAAAAACTTGTAACGATGCTTGTGGGAAGTGTGACTATAAATAAATGCATTGTGGGGTATGGCATTGCAATAGTGTGTGTGTCGCTTGGGGGCAGTGGCACTTAAACACAAACACATACAAATCATTCATGGGTATTTTTTAAAAATATTTTTATACTCACAATATCATTTTAGACTGTTTTAAAACCTTCATATTGGGGTACCCCCACTATGCAAATTATTCCCACAATTTAGCATTATACGTGCAGTAAGCCACATGTATGCAGGAAAGTTCATTCGCATGTGTTGTGTATGGTGGTGTGAGGGTGTTATGTGTGTGCATTTTGTGTGTGTTAATTGTTTTCAAATAAAATTATGCTTGGAACTATCTAATTTTGTATTGTCTATACCCTGCCTTTGGTTTGGGATTTCCCAAACCATGTCCTGGGTTTTTTCTTTGGTGTTCCCATATCTTTGCTAATATTTGGCCTCATATTTGATTGGACCTCAAATTTTAGTTAGTAAGTCACCTTTCAATGAAATAATTTCAATTTGGGTAACCTTTTTCAAAATAATATGTTATTCCTACTTTTAGAATGTCCCTTGGCCTGGGGAGGGCCTGGTCTGGAATGGGGACTGACTTTTGTTCATTTCGGTGGGGGGTACATATGGAACTCTCCCCCCCCTTTAAAGTCACTGAAGAAGTTGAACTTGAAGTCGAGTCCCGGGGGGAGGGGTAACTGGGTATTCTGGTCAGGTAACCACCCGCGTTACAAAAAACGCGAGACCTAGGCAGGTCTCAAGACTTGCAATATAGGGTATCAAATTCAACCTATGTCTCTGTCAGTCTCACATAGCAGACACCGTCTTTTGAAATTTTCAGAGGAGCATTAAAAAGCTCATCTTGGCTCCTTGAGGCGAGCTGCAGAAGAGCTTTTTAAAAGCTCCCAACTTCTGGCTGGAGACAAGCTTTTACAAAGCATAGAGCTGCACAGCAAGCAGGACCGGCTGAATATAACAACTGAGTTGGGACCAGAAGCAGTTAGCTCATGTATTTTCAATTCAGGTGTAGCAATAAGCGTTGTTAATTACTGCAATCAAGTTAGTAACAAGTAAAGTTACATACTTAGACTGTCACTCAAGATTTAATCAAATTACCATATGTAGATGTTATCATTCAAGTGTATCAATTTTCAAGGAATTAATCACCCAGGCCTTGAAGTTGAACCTCGAACATGAGTGGAAAGTTGTTTTTTTTAAACATTTTGAAAGGGATCTCTAGTCTAGACTAGGGAGAGTACACTGGGCATGCACGAACAGTCACACATATCAGTAACAAATGTTGAACCTAAGTCGGCAACAGTCAGTCATATTTAGTCAGAATTATCTTAAAACTAATTGGGAGTAAGCTCACGTTTTCATCAATAATGGCGATTCCCGATGCTTGATAACGTATCCATCAATGTGTGTCACTGTCAAGTATGTTCTTTTACTTGTAATCGGGTGACGCCTTTCCCCGGCACCTTTCACTTCGTTGAACATGTTCGTGCATAGTTTACAAATCTATTTGACCACGAAGGTGGTCCATCATCGTTCTTTCTTGATGTCGAAACTTCTACTATCGTAATGTTTTGTAAGACCCCTCAACTCTTCGCCCCGATGCGCCTCGGTAGCTATCAAAACCGGCCAATCAAAACAAAAACCACAAGGGGGGGGTAGGACACGACCTTCTCGATTTGGGCACGGGGATTTCCAAACGGAATTTGTGAACTGCTACGTGCATGTACTATGCAGTCTCGGTCCCAGTGGCATTAAAAAAATCACTCTTAAACCTTGTTCAAACGATCTAGTAATATCATGATAATTAAGAAAAAATTATTGACTTCAAAATCCGTCGGGGTTATGATTAACCCGCTGCAAAAAAGTGTAAGTTCCAATAACGGTCCATTTAGATTTAATATTCGTGACCAGCCTAATCTTGAGTCAAGATTGTGTGTAAACCGTTCGATTATGCGTAAGAGCGCCCTCCTAATAAGTCTTTGAAACAGACTAGTACCCGGAAGTTGGTGCCGTTGTGAATTGCTGTTGCTGGTTAGGTTACCAACCCCCCTGCAAAACCACGTGCGATTAACGGTGCGAAGGCTTTAAATTTACGAGACGTTTACTTCATGCAATTATTTACACATATTCCGTGTTCCTTTTTTCGTACACCGTCCATGCGGTATTTCCATAGGAGTTCCGATACATTTGTTTTCCGGAGTTAATACCCGCAGATTTTTTCTCGCTCTCTGACAAAACGATTTACCTGTCCGTTCACATATCTGAAAAATTGCGTGTGTCTGGTAAATGCATAGTGTTTGTGATCATTAATCATTAAATTTATGGCCAAAGGACGTATTTTGCTGGGTTGCCTGCTCAAATACGAGGTAGAAAACTCGCAGAGGCCGGCTTTTAATCAAGATGCGCGCGTAAACCGCTCGACTCAAATCTTTTTAGATGCGCGACTGCGCGCTATCGCGCGCGCGCGCGCCTCAAAAGTCAATGTCTGCATAGGGTATCAAATTCTACTTTTCATTTCAGTAGAGTAAGAAGCAAAATCAGCATGAAGCTGGGAGAAATGATGATGTTTTGTGTTGATATCATGCTCAAAACAAAGAAAAGTCCATCATAAGCACAAAAATTGAGTGAAATCCCAGTTAAATTCCAATGTAATATTGCTTGGGCCCGGGTCTCTCGAGTAGTACTTGAATAAGTCTGGTCTCGGATAAGAAGACCCATTTCTCTCCTATAGAGGGCTCCTTCAAACCAAAACCTGTGATCGAAGTGAACTTCTTAAGTGTCCCTGACAGAGAGAACCTGTGATTGGGAAAATGTCGAACAAGGTGAAGTTTTGGCCAACTCGATGCATTTTTTGTGGATATGCTGTGAACTTGATGAAATATTATCACAGACAAAGTTAGCCTGATCTAACCCTCCTGTGACTGAGATAATACATACCCCCCATTTAGAGGCCCCTGAACCGCAAAATTGCGAGGGTAAATGTAGAAAATCGGCTATATTACATTAGCATTATTTTTAGTTTGGCGTTAAAGCACTATGTTTATTTTTGTGTTTTCCATGGGTAGTCTCATATGTTATTCATTTCAATAGCTTTTATAATTATGATTGGTATCCAAGACGCCAGAGGGGGCTTTCGGATGGTGACCCCCTTAAATGTCCTAAAAATGCCATCCAAATCAGTTTTCAACTGCGGTTTGTACAAAAATATACATCGGTTTTCATTCTTGTAAATTTTTTTGTATGAGCACAAAGGGGTATTATTGCCTCTACAAAAATTAAATCGTTGTTCTTGGGGCGATGTACAAGTGTTTTTTAAAAATATGTTTTCTAGAGAGTATTGTTACCTTATTTAATTAATTCTTAAAATTGACACCTATCTTATATGCTAGTACTTTGGGGTTGACAAATACGATTCCAGTACCAATATTGGTTTGAATGTTTCTTAAAATGTTGATCGTTGGGGTAATACTTACTGTAATACAATTGACCCTCCTCTTAACCTAGGGATGGGGGGTTACCCACCCCCACCCCCTTTCGGTTTTCCCCCGGCTTGTTAAAAAACCCCTTTTTGGGGCCAAATTATTTTAATGTACTTGTCATTGACATTTTCCACTCTTTTTCCATCCAAAAACAAACATCCCGGGTATGGTAGATACAGGTGATCCCAAGTGAGGGACGTGGGGTGGGGGTGGGGGTGGGGAGGGAACCACTCCCCCCTTCGGGAGAGAAGTACCAACATTTCTAAGCCAACATAGAAACATCACAGGCACTTGCTTTGGTACCAATAGATAGCTATGGCATCACGTCACATCGTTAAAAAATGATCCAAAATGAGTACCAAAATGCAGCATTACGTCCAATGATGTCATAAGTTGAGCAATTTTAGCAAAATGGTCAATTTCCATAGACCCCCTAGGGAAAAATTCAATTTTTTGCCGCAAATGTTAGGGATATCCGATTTACATGCGATTTTTGGCTCTACTTGAATGGGAATGACTAGTTTTATTATATATAATGAAGCACTTAAGTAGTGATATATAATGTTTTGGAGTTCCGCTAAAATTGCAAAATATAAATTTTCCACCCTATATTCAGTATTTTTCATACTTTCCTCAACATAGACGTCATAGTGACTTCAATAATGGAATGTTTTGGTACTTTATTTTTGAGCCAGGAAAGAAGAAAACTCTAAGCTATACCCTGTGGTACCAAATTTACAGGAGTCGGATGTTCAGTAAAAATCACAGGGGGGTGGTACCCCCACCTTCGGAGTTTTGTTACATAAAATGGCTCAAGTAGACCAGGGTTAATTAATACACAAAGGTTTTTCTAGATAATAGTTTCACTACCATAAATCCGTTATTAACCACATCTAATACAGCTGCTCCCTAAACGCATGTGTTGTCTGCCACTGCAGTTTGTGAATGGGATCAAAGTTAAAGGTCTATGAGGTAATCAGATGTCAATTGTGTAACACACCCCATATGAGTCCCCCATATAGTGTAACACCCCATATTGTCACCCCATTGAGTGGTACACCCCATATGAGTCTTGGGCCAGCGTTCTTCAGACCCTGTCCTGAAGTTTATTGATCAATGTGTGAAGAGTATGAGTGCAATTAATTGCAGAGTTAACATTTTACCACAAACAGAGACCACCGACCACTAGCCAAATATATATATACCAAATTAATCCTTATGTGCCGCTCTACTTGCTGCCTACAACAACAAAAAATTAATTACCCTTGTCTTTCTCTTCCTGCCAAGACAACAATACAGAATTTAACTAGATTTTCGCTGGTTCTCTTCTTTCCTCTCTCGGGTTTCGCGCTCGCGTATATTTCAAGAATATAAACTGTGAGCGCTCCATTACTTTTCCCCTTGGCATATGACCTTGACCTCATCACATATTAGGGATCCCATGTTGCACCTATGACTAAGTTTGTTCCAATTGAAGTTTAACGTCAATTGAGTTTCATTATTAGCCTATTTTCAACTTGACCTCACATGCCCTTTGATCTGGCACATAACCTTTGACTCACCCACCGACCATTTGAGGGATCCCTTGGTGCTCCTATGACACAAGTTTGGTTCCAATTGAAGTCCAACTTTTCAATTGAGGTCAATTAAAAAAACACATCTTTAAAAACTTAACATCTTGGTGACACACCCATTAACACACTTACACCGCACACACACACAGCACAACGCACTCACAAGCAACGGATTGCTAAGTGGTTCCTCCAGCTAATAGCTGGCGGACCACAAAACTACCCGTTTATCAGTCCCTGTGAACTTCGACCCCAATCTGTTTGCAACCCCCCACTGGGCTTTGGGTCAGTGCTTTTCTTTAACGAGTTTGTGGTCATAGCATGTCATTTCATACGAAGAAACAATTTAAATGTCAAGAATGCCTTACATCAGTCACGGACCTTTTATAATCCAATGGTTGTTTAGCCCCATGTGGAATCTTGGTCAGTGATCCTTCTGACCATGATTAGTGAACAAAGCATGTGATTTACGATGTAAAACATAGAAGTTCAAAGAATACCTCTTTAATCATCACTGTGATTTTTGACTCCAATCTGTTTCACGCCCATATGACTTCGGGCAACTGGTTCTTATGACAAATTTGGCTACAAAAAATCAGGCCAACACGTGACAAAGGAGTGTTGAAAGTGCAGGGTTATCTGAGAGGTTGATAAGTATGAAGAGCAAGAACTGTGAAGGCACAACAATTGAATTTGACTTGTAAGCTTGTTGTATATTTACTTTTTAGGTAGGAGACTAAGCTTTCTCCGGTACAAGCTGGAAATGTAGTTCATTGACCTGGTTGAAAAAATCCAGGTGTATAAACGGTACCATTTCATTTAGTTATGGGCACCCGACATATCAGTAGGAATACGTCAAAGACGCATAACCATGGGCTTAGGACGATTTTCAGATGTGGGTACTGGGGCACCGCCGAAGTGCTGATTGGGGAGGGTGGGCGATGAGGGAGATGGGCAGTGGCGGCACCAGCGAAGGGGACATTTCCCCATTTTTTCTCCCCCCCCCCCAGGCCGCAAAGAACAATGACGCATTTATCAAAATCAGCGATTTGGGGCCAAAATACCAAATTTGGACAAATATTTGGGCAATTTTGGGGGCCAAAAGTTGTTTTAAAAATCTCCTCCAAACTTTGGAAGTTCCCCCCCTCCCTCCCAAAAATTACTTTCCCCTGTTTTCTCCCCTCATAAAAAATCTGTGTCGCTACCCACTGGAGGAGACAAGCTTGGGAATTTTGTTTTTTGGTTAAAAGTTTTAAGAATTCTTGGGGTGGTCTTGGGGGAGGTCAGGCCATTCAGGTGTCACCGTCGTTCTATCTTGTGCATGAGCCCCCGCTTCCTAGCCAATGGTAACCATTAAAAGGTCATTTTAAAGGTTTGAACTTTGGTGAGGGACATGAGCCTCAGGGTATGGTACAAAAAAAAAAGAGAAACGATTTAATTTTTTGCACGGTTTTCATTAGCAGTTTTAGGATTAGCCAAATAGGAACAGTGGCCCCCAAATAAGGTTGTCCGCTTGTGTGGTCAAGAGTGACCCTGAATGACATTTGACCCAGCTGTTACCCCACATAAGGCCCTTGTAATCATGCCAAGTATATACCAATGTGAACTTCACTGCACTAAACACTGCTGGAACAAGAACATTTCCCAAGTTTATACACCACATGCACAAGATAGACCGACCATGACACCTGAATGACTTTTAACCTCCTCATCTGTTATCCGCATCTTTTCTCAAGTATACCAGAAACTTGATCCATCACTGCACTACAAAGCTAGACACATACATTTTAATTAACGTATAATGACTGACAGAGGGAAGTGGTAAGGGGGTATGCAGCCCTTTAAGACTTCATTTCGTGCCTCTGGCAGCATTTCTAAGACCCCCCCCCCCCATTTTGGGAAAGGTTTGCCTTGCAGTAGGGGAAATAGTACCATCCCCCAACTGCAAATCTGCATATTTGGATTTTGTGACTTGTGCTCTGCCTTATGCTTGATTAAATACTTGATTCTTAAACATGAAATAAGTACTGAAAAGTACCTCTCATAAATGCTCATTAATATGACAATTTTTTGTTTTAAATCTGTTTAAAAGAGGCAGAACAAAAACTAGAACCACTCATTTTTTGTCTGGAAAAAATGACCAAATCTATGAAAGCATGCACTTGTATTCTTGTTTACTCACACCACTCACTACAAGTTGAGTAATTTGTGCAAAGCATAGATGTCCGTTTCTTTTCTGGGCTGTTTTTTTGTAACATTGGGCAAAATACCATATAGAACACACTTTTCCTTAAAAATAGCAACAACGCCCCGATATAAACTAATGTGTTTCTGAATAGCCTAATGCTTGACTTGAGGTCCGGTTGGGTAAAAATGAAAAAAGTAGTTTGATGCGTATTTTTTTAATATTCTTTTAAAATTACAGCTTTTTAAAGCAAAGTTAAAGATCGCCATAGGGGGGAAATTCCGCAGACCCCCCTAGCCAAATCGAGAGGGTGGTTGGAATGTAATTTCTTGTATAAGGACATTAAAGCTCATTGTTGGGAATGATATAAATATTCATATTGAAATTAATGCTACATACACAAACTGTGCAGTGCTAAAATGAAGAAATTCAGTCATTCTGGTCAATTTTGGGGTATTATTCAGTCAAAAATAGAGGGGGCTATAAAGGCAAAACTAGGGGGTCAGTAATTTGTAAAAATTTGTGTTCATGTTCTTTCTCAACTTCATGTCCCAAGCAAAATGAACAATTTTGGCCAACCTTCATGTTCCACACCACGCCCACTGCTGGTCTCTCAGTCATAACCACTTAACTGTGTAACCCTATGGGGAAAATGAGAAATTTTTAAATTTGACCCCTACACCCTCATTATGAATTAGTCCCAATAATTGTGACTACCCATTTGACATTACCCTAACGCGGCGGCCGAGAGGAAACGAAAGGCAACAAAAACGTGGTACCGGTCGGAAATGCGTTTCGTTGCATCTGGGCCGTCAACAACTATTTTTTGGTCGCACGCAAATGCCTCTCATTGCGTTTCGTTGCATCTTGTGCCGTCTGCCGGAAAATGACATGATGTTCCTTGTTGCATCTGGCCGTCTTCCCGGAGAATGACGCATGCTTTTGACTGCATCTGGGCCGTCTTCCCGAGAATGAACGCGATGCGTTTGATTTCATCTGGGCCGTTATGACTGGAAATGATGCGATGCTTTTCGCTGCATTTGGGCCGTCTGCCCGCAGAAGGCTCAATGCTTTTCAATCAGTAACAATCCCATAGACCTTTTCGATTTCGATGGTGATAGCGCCACCATTTTCGATAAGCTATTGGGTTAATTATGCATAAACGTTATGCATTGACGTAAATGGAAGCATGACGTAGCATAATAGAGCCACGCACGACTATGATGTAGCGTAATTGCGCCACTCACGACTGGCGAACAATAAGCTAACCCAAAATTCATTTGCAGATCAGTGGTTATTTATTTATTATTATTTATTATTATTTATTTACCTGGTTTTTTATTGCTATTTAACGCGATGTTCTTCGTTGCTGCACCTGGTGGGAAGTCTTTCCGGTAAATGGCGCGAGTGTTTGTGCAGTTGGGCCGTCTTCCGGGAAAATGGCGCGATGTGTTTCGTTGAATTTGGGCCGTTCTTCCGGGAAAAAGGCGCGATGTGTTTCGTTTTGCGGCCTCTGGGCGTATGACTTTACGCTACTAATTCCGGTGCCGCGGAAAACAACGGCCGAGATGCCATGAAAAGCAAGCTTTGGGTCTCGTTGCATCTGGGCCGTTAAAAATAAAAATAGATTGCTTTGCTGCAGTTGGGCCGTCGGTCGGCAAAAGGACCCGGTCCTGGTTAGGGTTAATTTTAACATAGGTTGAGGCCAGTGTTCATATCACTGAATGTGTAGTCACAAAAGGTTAGTGTAATTGGTTAGCCATTACAATTCTACTCGCCTCCTTTCCAATCAGTTTCAAGCAACATTGCAAACCAAAATGATGAATATATCATCAATCCATTCACATAGTATTATCATTATTATCTCTTCTATCCAGTTTTAAGACTGAACATGCAGGAGGTAATGTTTCAGTGATTGTATTCTGCTTTCTTTACAATTACTTTTTGAGGGAGTTTGGTGCTGGTCAGGATTTGGACAATCAAATTCCATCAGAATTTAATATTAGTTGCCAGCATTTTGACAAAACTTTTACTACGGTACTTCTAGAATTAGTTAGTTAGCAGTGGTCCTCAAGATAAACAGGTAAATGTGAGGATTTGAGGCTTTTATTTTATCTAAAATGGTGGTGATTGCAGTAGAATTGTTAAAGGCCTAAACCAATTACACATAACCTTTTGTGACTACACATTCAATGATATGATAATGGCCAAGTTAAAATTAATGTCAAATGCTGTAGTACAATGTATTGGATGAAGGGCCACACACAAAAATAATCCTAATTTTGATACAGGAACAATCAATCATGCAGTGATAGCAGAATTTTGTAAAATAAGCGCCTACATAAAGAAAATCCTTTCTCCATGTTGTAAAAAATGAGCCTTGTCATACATTTTGTACAGTAATCAATGGCAGCGAATTGACAATGCCCGGTCACTCAATTTGAGAAAAATGACAAATATGCACATTTGCCCATAACTTGCTAATATTTGGCCTACAGATTTGATTGACCCCTCATTTTTTAAGTTACCTTTTCAATGAAAACAATTTCAATTTGAGGTAACCTATTTCAAAATAATATGGTTATCTTATGCACTTGTCAATTTCAATCCCGGCCCTGGGGGTCCCGGGACTAGCGGGGACTTATTTTTAGCCGGGAATGTACATTTTGCTGTCGTGACACCCCCGCCTTTGTCCCCGCTAAAGTAGCACGAAATACCGGTTAGCCGGGCTTACATTTTTTGTACATCCCCCCTCTGTCCAGCCCCTACTTAGCCGTGCCGTGCGTGTGACAATCCCCGTATATTCTCGGGCAGTGGGGGCGCGGAGACCTATGCTTTTAACCTCTGTACAATCCCGGCTCGGTCCCCGGCTATGCGACAACAGGTCTAGCTATCATACTACATTTTGGATCGCTGGAGTGTCAGAACCGAGCCGAAATTTCACCACATCGGAAGTTATGTTTGAGAAACAAACCTCGTTTAGTTGGTTTGTTTAAAAAAATCAACATTATCCACGGCAATATCCGACCACTAAACATAGCAGAGTAATATCTAAAACCCTGCATCATATCTGCCAACGGAAACTTCAGCCAAATAACAAGATCATCATGGTGATTGTCGTTTTGTCGGCCTACTCTGTGATAGTGACTTGCTAAAATAAACTTGAATATATGCCCATGCCGTACTCTGTCAGTGGGTATCAATGTACCCTGCCCAGGGGGAGGCACGTCTTTGTTGGAATGCATGATGGATAGCATATATGCCGCAGATAACAAAGCAAAAAACGTGCATAAAACACAGATATTTTGTAGTCTGCAATCACCATTTTTGGCTCCATTGAAATCGTGTTGACTACTTCCCCCATTTTTTGGGAGGACGGTTTGCATCTTTCTGACAAAATTCTGAACACAAAAATCACTATAGGCATAACCAACAAGTCTTCATGCTTATTCCTAAATTTGAGTTGAATTTTCCATGTCAGTTTCGTGAGAAACAAAGATTTTTTGTGCAGTTCCCATAGTTACTTGGGCACGCAATTGCGAGCTACATGTATATCCCTCATGCGTGAGACTCACGCCCATTGTGTGAGAGGTGAATTATTTTACCTCTGTGTATCGCAACACCTCCTGTTTCAAGAGGGATTGCCAGCTCACACGCATTTGAAAATGGTTTGTTATTTACACCATGGTTACACGAAGGTTTGGTTGAGTATTTTCGTTATCTATTTTTTTGCCGAAATTGTTATTTGTACTAGTGAGTTTTCTCAAATAAAATAAATAATTAAACTTCCTTCAGGCTGAGTCTGTTTTATTATTTTCATTAAAAGTTGTAATACTACTGGTACCAAATTATGAGAAAGACAGTAGTTTGGGTAAATTTTTCAAATTAAAAGACACGTTAGTAAATATTTGATTTGAAAGCATTGTGTTTCGCTTGAACAAAATAGTTAACTATTCCAAGATCTTATTGCACAAGCCAACCAGACCCACTATCAATATTAAATGGTTACAATTTTACTTAAATCTTTCTGAATATTTCCAAATAAAAAAAAGGAAATTTATGTGCAATTAAAGTAGATTTGTTATACTTTTTAGATTTATTGAGCAATCTTCAATTTCCCCCTGTTCTCTAAATGTTAGACCCCAGGGCCGGGGACCTCAGCTCGGCGCGTCTTGCGTTAAATTGAGCTGACATTACGCAGGAGCCTGGACAGGCTGTACTCTTGGCTGAACGGCGCGGCGGTTCAAAAAACTTGCAATGATCCCAATAAAATGGAAAATTTGAATGGGAATAACACTGCCAAAACAAGTTCGGAAATCGCGATTACATTGAATTTTGATTTACATCAGAACATGCGGCATTTCGCGAAGTATTTTGAGCTAACAATGGATTTCAATCATGAGCATTTCTTGTTTTTCCATAGCGATTATAATAAAATGCCCCCCCGCGTTTGCATTTTCATATGCAATGAAATGACAATAGTCCTGGCATTTAGCAGAAATATCAATAGCTTTCACTACCTACGGTGATTTATGAATTAAATGAATCCGACCGACAAACTTCTAGTAATTTCTTTGATTCAGGTGATTTAAGTTTTTTAAACATTTTCCTGTTAATTTTCGAGATGTTTTTTCGGCAGTTTACGCTGAAAATATCGATCCTCGGATTAGTTGTCTGGACCGTCTGGCGAGCGCCGTGCGTGGTGTGCTACTTTGTAAGCTTGCCCTTTCACGACTGGAAATTGGACTGGCAATGGTAGTCTATATAGCCCTAGGCTAAAATGGTGATATACTACAGAAATCCGGGCGACTCTGCTCACTGATAGCCTGGTTTTATAGGTTTGCTGCACATGCGTTAAAATTTTTTGTGTACTCCCCGTCTTAGTCCCGCTATCATCAGTGATTGTTCCCGGCAGGGCAGGGACAAGCTAACGCTAACGACGTTCGTGAGGGTGTCAGATTATTTGTAGAAGTTTTTTGTTTTTTCCCCAGCTTTTTTTATTTGTTTTAAATGAAAGATCTTGTCAACAGAAACAATTGACACCAAATTATCTCGAATGGTAAGCGGTTGGTGGAGTTATTGCAATTTAAGTTGCTCAAAAATCGTATTTTTCGTCTTTTTGGTAAAAAATGTAAAAAAGGCCGTAATTGAGAATTAATTACTCAAATTCACTTCAGGTCTGGGTATGATGATAGTTTTATGTGTAGTTTCCTACTTTGTTCTGATAAAATACCAATTTCCCCAAAAATGAAGAGTGTACCAATCGTTTGGGGAGTTCCAAGCCCCCGGCTGTCGATTGCCAAGTATGCCTATTTTTTGGATTACCAACAATGCAATGCGGCATATGGTCCCATGTGGAAATTCAACCTGTACAACCCCTATGGTGGAGTTATTACAACAGAAAACCAATTTATATGGCGTGTTTTGAAATGCCCCATTAATTAATTCTACAAAAGCATTGAAACTGAAATTTGGTATATTAGTTCATTATTTAGATTCTTAAGATTTCCTGCAAAAAACATACCGAACGTTCTTCAAGCTAGGTTATTTGCATATTATTACCATATAGGAGAAATATGAAGCAAAACATTATGGATTATAAAGTGGTGTATATTGGCGGGGTTTTGCTTCACAAGTACTTTCAAAGCATAGAAATACTGACAGAAATGTAGTTTCTAACTGTCTAAATTGACCTAACTAAGTACTACATGTTTTTTCACTCCATTAATATGGGTTAATTCCATTTTTAATATGGGAAATTACATAATAACCGCCAATGATATTAACATACTGACCGAACCACTCAATTATGAGGAAGTGCACAGCATTGGTTTGCTTTATATGCAGAAATTCCTATTTTGTGTATATAAACCATTATATCATTAATAATAATACCAAAACTAACAGGCCTAATGAAAGGCTGTAAATTATATCAATAAATACATCGGGTGCTCCTCCATTGTGCAATGCAAAATACCACCTTGGGGATTTCACAATGCTTCTTTAGGGTCAGAATTGTCCATGCTCTGAAAAGCTGTGAAGAATGCAAAATAAGGAGTGGGGCGTACGTAGTTTTTGTATCACTGGATATGGAAACGTTTCAAATGAATCGAATTATGTTAACAAAATTTGTAAGGTTGAATTTAAAATATTTGGACATTGCTACATGTAAGTTTAATAAGCATGAAGTAGGGGCCTCAGACATGAAGAGGTCTCAAACAGGACTGATGAGATCTTGGCTAGGCACCATGCAAAAAGTAAAGGTATGTCAGTTCTTTAATTTGTGTGTGTGTGGTGGGTTGGTTGGTGGGTGGGTGTTGGGTGGGTGGTGTGTGGGTTGGCGTGTGTGGTAGGCATGTGCTGTGTTAGTGTGTGCATTGGTCCCGGGTATGGTGATTTGTGTTTATGCAGAAGAGTTGAAATTAGTGATTGGTTGTGCAATTGGGTGTGCATGATGTAGGAAATAGGCATGGTGTGTGCATACAGTCTAATATGGCAGCTTGAAACAAAAGGGGCAAAAAAACAAACTTGGTATTTTTGGTTGACACCATATCAGTCAAATTTTGACCATTTTGGGGTGGGCCGTCCTCCCTGTCAATACAAGCACCAAAAATCTTTGGGTTTAGGTCGGGGAGGTTGGTCTAGTAGAGATCTAAGTAAAAACACAAAAAGTGACTCTGTATCACCTTCCTGTAAAATCCTTTTAGGTTTTAAGTGAAAATTCAAAAGTTGGCAATTACGTGAAACGGGCCATACCTCAATATAGACGTTTTAAAAAGTGTATTTCGTGATGCCACACTTGCATTAGCGCATGTGTAAGTGACGGCTCGACGTGTTATGCCCCCTGACACCCTTCTAATGTACATTCCCGGCCAAGTTCCGGCTAACATCACGGCTTGCGGGGCAATACGTTTTTGTACATGCCCGGCTATGTCCCGCGGCATATACCCGCTAATGTCCCGGACCCCATCAGTGCCTTGACTTGAATTGACAAGTGTCATTATCTCGGATAGGGTATCCATTTGAACAGATCTGGTCTCAGTCTAGCTCAGATAGTGTATCCATTTCCAATTCATTTTCTGTCTCATATATGCAGGCTCCAAAATAACCAACCTCAGCCCCTGCTAAGGCACTTTGCCTTAGGTAGACGATCAGAAAAAATCAAAATTTGTATCAACAAATGCAAATGATGTTTTGGTGAGAAAGAATATATCATTTGGTGTAATAGAGAGTTGTTTACGTTAACTACTAGAAATAACAAGTTATCGTAAAAAAATAGTCATAATACACACTTATTTCCCACCCCAACTTTTTTTTTTTTTCTTTTAAGCAACAGGATGAGCTTCAAAACTTGGTGACCACTAGCTGGCAAATGCACTGAAACGATTGTGCTCACTGAAGCTGGTCTTTGGTGTTTTGCCAATAATCAATAATTTGGCGTGCAAGAGTGAACATGGAACACAATGACTTGTTCATGCCAAGGCTTTGTCCAACACAATGGTGGCCTTTCTTGGCATGGTCTTGACAGAGCACAATAACAAATTCACCTCATTATGAGGGTGTTAAGTGGAATTGAATAGATTCTATCGGAATTATTGAACCTAGCACACCGACAAAAAAACACTCAATTGAAATGAGTCTGAAATGTCGCCACCAACGACAGGGTGTCTTCTTGTTCCTACCTAAGCCTTATGTGCCCCTACCATTTGCCTTGGGGCCCCTAAAAAATCTCCTATTCTTAACATGTACTGATGCCTTGGTGCCCTCTTATAAAATTGGGCAAAATTGCCTTGCGCCCTAATTCTTATTTTTGGGCCTGATTAGGGGTCTCCGCCGAACCCTTGTAACTCGGTGGTTACCGTCCGGGCTCGTGTACAGGTTACCCCCCGGGCAGTCAAGTGCCTCGAGGTCTAGCGCCCGTACTACGAAAAAATGAATCAAGCCAACGGAAAGCATGAGCAACCCTTCCGAATTAAGAGACTTACCTTACCGTTTACAAAACCCCTCCTAGCTCTGATACTGGTAACTTGTTTTATACTTTGGTTTTCAAATGATACAACATACCTTTTGACCGTGATATTCATCTACCAGGCTGGCATATATCCTTAATTCTGGATAGGTAAACATGTTTTTCTTCATTACCTTAATTGGCGTTCTGAATAAGAAAAAACACAAAGAAATATGCACTGTATCGTTGCTAGCATGATTCGTCATGCATTATACTGCATCTGGCCTTCGCTTATCATTGTGTCTTTTTACATCAGGCCGCTTGCATTATTAACAGGGCGGCCTATAGTAAAAAAAAATGTGAAAATGATAAAATCCAAGTGAAAAATGATAAAGGACCAAACAAAAGTCGCCACCACTGTGAGGAAGCAAGATGAATCGTGTACTTTCTGGCTTCTGCTATTTTTCATGATCATGTAGTGTTGGGCGATATAGTTTCGTAACTTAGCAAAAAGCAGGGGGAGGGCGGCTAGGAAATCCCAATTTTAGACATTGCCACAGGCCTGATCTGGACGAAATGGAAAAATGAAAAAAATCTGAATTATTAGGGGGGTGCGGGGAGGGGGGAAGGGACGCCCAGATGTTCGATACTAGCGTTGGATTTGGGAGGTTGCCAGGCTCCTGGGGAGCTCTATGGGAAAAAAACCCTAAATCGGCAGTAATATGTCTGTGGTATGATATTCCTCCAAAACCGCTTGATGAATTTCATTTCAATTTTACCATACGGAAAGGAGATATCATTTAAAGCAATTTTGTTCTGCGAACTTTAGTTTAGTAGAAGAAATTTGAAGAAAAAATGATTTGAAAATTACAATTTGTCGCGCCATTTCAAAAATCCATGACTTCGAGAACGCTATCTTATTCAAATTTAGTCTAATGCTAATGTTATTTTGGGGATCCTAACCAAGCCTATGGACTCAATTGAGGTCCGAGCACGAACGTACACGAGAATATGCGCTCCTGCAACCACAACGTAACCCCGAGGATGACTGGATCTGGCTTAGTCGCAACCCAAATTTTGCTCAAATTTCCTGTCTAAGACTGATGTCATAGTATATCGAATATATTCGTGAAGTAGGAGTCGTTTTATGGGTGTGACTTTTTTTGACAGAAAAAATGACCGTATCGTGATCCTTACACATAGAATACTAATTAACATGTTTATGGGTATTTATATAGAGTGCTAAATTTCCGATAGGTTTACTACAAATCTTTGGAATGTAATTTTTTGCATAAATCATATTATGTTTTAAATATCGTTTTCTTGGCTATTTCATATTCACGTCCTGGCGCGATTGTTAGTCTTGTAATTGGCGCAAATAGTCTTCGTCATTGTAATAGTTGGGGAAGCCAGGACCATCTAAAGTAGCCTATTGGTACCACCTGGGGGGGGTGGGGGCAAAGAGGGCATTTTATTACCAGGGGCTACCCCTTATACTATTTGGACATACACGAAAAATTATGATGGCCCCTCTGTAGGGAGACTTAAGCGAGCTAGGGGGCTCGCTGCAAAGATTATACAGGGGTCAAAACTGAAAAGTGGTCCAATGTTGTTGAAATTGCATACAATATAGGTTCGTATGATCACAAGAATTAAAAAAAATGTATCAGATGTTGCTAATCTCTGACTTACCCTTAATGAGTTATAAGGTGAAAACCGTTATTGTAGGTCACCGTTTAAATTAGCTTCACGGGGGATCAAATACTAAAAAAACGCTTCAATTTTCAGGGGGAAATGGTCTCATATTATTTGTAATGTATTCCACAGTAAAAATAAGGTATAGTCTTGGACAATGTACAATGCATAGTTACCAAGTTACACCCACAATTAACCCCAGCCCCTAAAGGGGTATAGGGGTAGTACTAAAATGAGATGCGTAACTTGTTAATTTCCACATTGCAGATGGTCCAACTATTTCCTTATTTTACTTTTAATAACCATTATAAAACAATATGAGACCATTCACTGAAAATTGTAGCGTTTTTTAGATTTGACCCTTAAGCGAATGATGTAAAGAGACACTGGCACATTTGAAAAATAGTGCGCCCTCAAGATTTTCAAAATCGATATTTTTGCATGGTGGAAGGCTTTTATATACAAAAGGCCCTCACCCGAAATGATTAAGACCAAATCAGCTTCTATGGGTAAACAGAAAACGATTTTATAATTTAGCGTCGACGGCGACAGCGAAATTTCAATCAGGACGACGAAAATGGCGTTTAACACAACGAACACGGATTTTCCCACGCTATGCACACTGTTTGATCGGTATATAACCTTGGGTTGTGTATCAGGAGTACGAGTCCAAATATTCATGTAATTACACAACATTTGTTGATTAAAGTTATGGAAACTTAAAAGTTGGCTACAAAGTACCTGGATGTCTTATCCTCAGATCAATTCCCTATCTGTTTTTGGGGTATGTTATTTTTATGTGTAAAAAATATATCTCTGTTCTTCAAATAGCCTAGACTATCATTTGAGAGCAATTGAAGGACAATTTCATATTTGTGAAAAGGTGCCAGTGCGCTTTTAAAAGCTCGTAGTCAGGTTGTCCTTTTTCAGGCAAAAGTGCCAAATTCTTGGCTTGTTGCAGAAAGATCACTTGGGCCCAAAAAATGTTGAACCAAATTTGTGAAACTGAAAGGTGGCTAAACAGCGAATTAATCTTTTGAGATGTCAGGTAAGATTTGTCAATTTGGTGCTGATGGTAAAATGTTATAGGTTATTTATAGAGCTATGATTAGACCTATGCGTGAATATGGTTGTGACTGAGAGGCATTTGATTCTGCTTCAAAATATGTTGGAATTAAACACTTAACAGCTTCAGTATAAAGCATTGAAAATTTGTGTCGGTGCAATATGCAGAACTTCTTGGGCACCCTACGGAAAATGATATGCATTTGAAACTAAGTAAAAATATGAATGTGGCTATCAAGAGAGCTATTGCAATCCAAGAAAATTCGCGCATTTTCTTTACATCACTTCATATTACTGACGGGTCCGTTGATAGTCTTATCCTCAAGGGGGTGAAACGCATTCACAACCAGTCGTCCGTGCTGGGCGCTGACATTTTTGTGGAATATTGCACGGAAGAAATTATCAGTTTGGGGGCTTGTATACACACATAATGTCAATTCGATACAAAACAATCCGCCAAAATTCAGTTTTGGGAAGTTTGGGTGCTATGGGTGGTTAATTTTGTCCTACCCATGGCACACAAAAACGAATGAAATGACACATCAGTCGGATTTGATAAACTCTGATTTAAATAAAACGCCTCAATGAATACATCTTTCACCTAAGCGCGCAAGTTGCATTATGAGAAAAAAGAGTATCTGAGCACAAGAATCCAGGACACTATTTACACCTGGCCACCTTCTACACACCTACATTAATTTGTATTCACTACCGATTACCCGTGTTATAATATGCAACGGCACCCACGAGTGGAACGATAGCGGTGGCAGCCATTGCTTCTATTGTGGTACTCTAGGTTTTATTTGTGTCGGCAAAAAACATGCGAGACGGTGAATTCTAAAGATTACGTAAACGTGTTGCCTCTCTATCTATATAGAAACCTCTTGTTGATCCTCGTGCTGGTCAGGTGGGATGTGGCTTTGTTATCCAGTTTGGTAAGACGTTCATAATAGAAGGTACCAAGGATGCACAAGGAGGTAGGTATTGCCATTCATTTCGCTTCTTTCATCTCTGCACAACATCATACCATAGCGCATGGACGGAATCAATTGTAAATCTCAGTTTGCAAACTTCTATATGAAACGTTACCCAGTTTTAAATATTCTAAGGTTTTCGACTTCCCGGTCCAGGCATCTCCATTTTTCTGCTGAAAGTGGGCAGTTTTCATTGGAACTTGAGTGGATTGAGGAAGTTAAACCTAGGATCGTGTATTTTAAGCGACTGTATTGGGTGTTATTTTGGTCATAGACACTTTTGCTTCTGAAAATAAATTAGTTATTCTGTCGGTCCGCTGTGCTGGTCACAATTGGAATTCTGCCACAGATTGGTCAATTACGGCTTTTCCAAGTTACTCCCCTGGAGTGAAAGATTACCTTGAGTGAATGATGAAGTCAACAAAATCGCGATTTGCAGCAAAATTACTCACTGAAATGATTTCTTTTACATAATATCATCAAAATTTATATCATGCTGCTGTATGTTCTCAAGAAAATATCTTGAGATCAGATCAAAACAATTGATTACATCTAAGAAAACTTCCAGAAACCCATAGACGGTCCATTAATAAGTTTCACGCCAGTTGAGAGAGTGGTGTGCCAAATTCAACAACAACTGCGACCGACAGAATTGATGATATACAGCATATTCTTTATTATTATTGATCACGGTTCTTCTAGTTAGTAGTATGTGCGATACCAGATCAATGTGGCTTGCATGGTAATGAATGGGCCGATGTTGTTGCCAACAAAACTTCTATGAAGGGAATTGTTGTAATCTAATTTTAACAAATTTGAAATGAAGGCATGGTGTTCAAAAAAAATCGTAAGAATGATTGGCAAAGATATTTGGGAAGAATACAAAACTAATGCACTTTGAAGGCTATCTGCCAGATGTTGGTTTTAAAATGTATTTTTGGCCAACAAGTCGCAAAAATGAAGTTATTTTTCATAGACTTAGACTTGGAGTTTGCAGGTCCTTGAAGGAATTATGTATTCTATAGGCAAGCATCCACAATGGCTTATGTGATAAATGTAAAGTCTCTGATTCTATCCAACATTTTCTTATGGATTGAAGTAAATTACTGGTCCAAGAGAGAGACTAAAGCAGCATTGTGTTGACGCTGTGGTTTCTTTTTCATTGGAAGGTCTTCTTGGAGGCCGCTTCTCCACCGTTGATGAGTTTATGCAATAATATCCAAATGTAAAGTTAATTTGTAATGTATGTTTTGTGTTTTTCTGCATTTTATTGTCTTTGCTTTATGTCAGTTGCCTAGGAAATGTATGTTTTTTTAGGTTTAGGTGGTAGGAGGTTAAAGGTATCTGCATCCAGAAAGATCGAGACTTCACTGATGCTATCTTTGGGTTGTTCCCTTTGATAGCGGTTCAGATATATCTCCATATGAAAAACTTTCAGTATGGGTGGCGACTTGGTTCATGACTTACCCTGCACAATTGATTTTTATCCCCCACACATCGAATTGTTGCTGTGTTTCTCTACCAAGCTTTGGCCAATGTATTTTTGCATAAATCCTCTTATGTTTTAATCTCGTTTTTCTTGCTATTGCATATCCACGTCCTGGCGTCGATGCTCGTCTTGCAATTGGCGCAAATAGTCTTCGTCACTGTAGCGACATTGTTGTATGAGATGGCAATCGGAACTGTACAGTTTCAATGAATTAGGATTTCCGTTTTGGTATATGAAATAGAAGACGAGTCGAAACACTGCAAAATTTGACAAGAGGGTAACTTTACAACCGAATTTTACCACCTAACTAAGATCCTAGATACTTTTCTGGATTGCTCATGCTCATACCAACAACTCGACACCAATTTGTCGAGATCCATGCATTTCGAAGTTTGGCTCCATGTATAATGACCAATCAAAAGTTCAATGACCTTTATCATATTTTTACCCTCATTAACCTAAAACATCAGAAAATATTGCCAAAGTATATATTGTCTGATTCCTTCTGATGAGACGAATTGAGATACTTTTGAACTAAATCGAACCACTTATTATTGACTGATCTGTTTAGATTAGCTTAGATTCAAGATGGCCGCCAAACGGACCCCGTGGACAATATTTGATTTAAGTTTGAAACATCCAATTCTTTAAGGAGATGTCGTAAAGATTCTAAAAATCATGTTAGAATTGAGTTGTAAGGGGGGTGCATGGGAACCCCATATTAATATGATAGGGACTATCATTGTGGAGCTACTTTATCTCTTTTCTCTCACTTCACCCAGTCTAAATGGGCAGTTTAGGGGTATTATACTGTGTGCGCCTTTAATAATGGCTGCCGAATTTTCATATGGAAAATGTGATGTTCCTAGTGACAGTGGAATAAACGTAAAGCCGCTTTGATACTTAATTGTATTCAATCGCTAAAATATTGCATGTATTTTTTAATGCAAATCTTTATTCTACAATAGAAAAAAAGACCGATTAATATACCAGAGGGCTGAGGGGCTAAAAATTATGACCCTTCTGAGGCCCCACATCCTCTTACCTCCGTTTCACACACTAAGAAACCGCCCGGGTGGTTATTGTCCAGGCAATATAAATAGAGGAAAACGGAGCAAAAAAAACATTTTGCAAAAATGGGCTATATTGCTGACGGGCGCGGTATTTACCGACCAGACTTGACATTTATTGCTCGAGTTAATTTCTTGTTGAAGATTTTTTTTCTGGCTGGGATACTAGTAATACCCACGGGGCAAAATTGTTGTGTAGCATTTAGTCAGTTTTGTATCAAGACGACTGTACGTATGACATTGTATACTACGGTCTATACCACTTGATGACTTAAGATTTGATTTTGACGTCATGGTTTTAAATTAGAATAACATTTTAGTTAACGTCAGTTACGGCTGTTTTGAGGTTGACCACAAATTCCACACACGTCAAATTAAAATACTAACTTTTTCACTTGCCGTCATTGCAACGTTTAAGCTGTTGTAATTGCCTACTGCTGGTACCCGGTAGTTTCCATATTTGTCCGCCATTGTGATCTCATGACCAGTACTGAAGCTACTGCAAGAACGCCATTGAAGTTAACAAACGCAATGACCAATACCAAATCCAGAAGAACAGTCAAATCTTCTGTCAACATACGCGTTAAAGGATTGTGCAACCCCGCGCAAAGATGCGCGTTTTTGCCTGCGTCTTCATTCAAGGGTACGTTATGGTAAGCGCACGAAGAAAGGTCAGTTTCTCCAACAAGACTTTGGCACGCATCGCTTCGATAAACCACCACATTCTCTCGTATCGGAGAAACCAATCTGTGAAATTAGTTTTCCTCACAGCACTTTAGACATTTTTTGATGCAGCTTATGGGCCACATGAATGTTCACAGTTGGCGTCTGTGGTCATCTGGTTCATTAATTCATCTGTATTGTCATGAAGATTACGTTCAAGTTGAATTCGCAGAACGAAACATTAAGTAACCAATGGTAACGGTAACAATGCCCCATACAATAAAAATAACCAATATATCCACAAAAGACTCAGCTGGATCTTTTCTTGTCTTCGTGTTTGTTCACATCCTGTAGCCACACTGCCGATGATATAACAATTCCAATTACATAATAGGTAGCTAAACGGCTGTACCAGTGCGATCCTGTGAATATCTGAAGTACATTCGAATGCTTGAAGATTATACATCATTGAACACAAAAATGATCCCCAAAAGGAAAACAGCACTATTAAACCTATCAGCAGGCTCTTGTTCTATTTTCATTTCCCATAGTTTATTGAAGAAACTATTGACGTGTACTCTCAGGTAAACGTTATGGTAAGTGACGCTTGTCAGAATGCTTTAAGATTGTTTACATATGATAAAATAAACACAGTGAATTGGGCGATTGCTCCCATGACACTCAATTATATATCCAAAGAAGGGTTTTCTACCAACAAATTGACGCGTACAGAATGTTCTATGTTTTTTAGTCTCGTTACACATGCCTACGATGAAAGAGATAAGATGTATAGCGTTATCTATCATACAACAGGTTATCAACCTCATAACTTATCGAGTCAAATAATAATTATTCCTCTCTGTAAATCGCAATCTTCCTCGGTTAACTCGTCCCTCATAGTAAAATCAAGTAATCAACAGGTTCTCCACCATTTATTAAAATTGCGTCTTTATTATTATTTTGTCAATACCCTCTAACCACCCCATACTCACCCCACCACCTACATGTACACTCTCCAAACACCACACCGCACACACGCAGACCCCACACACAAACACACACATGAAAAAAAAACACATCCATGAAGGGAATTTCCCGAATGTTTCCGAATCATTTACCGACAACTTTAAACAGGGTACTTGACATTGTGTAAAGTTTAGTATATAATTATGATGTGTGATTGTCCTCTTTCGCCACGCGTGTTAAAGGTAGCAATTATATTATATTTATATAATAAAACGACTAAAATTTACGCGGTTCTCTGTTTTTGAGGTGTTTTTGGTTTGCTTGGTATCTCTTGGTCAGATGCGAGTTGTAGAGGTACGTGCATAAAACACATTTCTTTGTAAGATCAAAGTTTTTTGCACATTTTGCAAAGATGTTTGTTGTTTGTTGTTTATTTACTTGAATACTGACTGGCAAACTATTAAGAAATTATCTGGTGGATGTGTGAACTAGCCCGTTTAAGTAGAGTATGATCATGATCAAGATACAGATCTCGAATAAAATAAACATTTTTTATAGTCAAAGAGGAAGTGTGGGCACAGGGTGGAAAATGGAGTACAGACTTTTTCTATTGACTATTTTTTGTCAATTAGGACCTAAGCTAATAATTCTGGAGGGTGTGCAAAATTTCGTGCAGTGGCCTTTTCTAGAAATCCAATAAGAAAATGGCCGCATCATCTCAAAGTCATTCAAGGCCATAATTTTATGCACTAGATCCATGTTTAAGCACGAGATATATTTTGGACGGTTTTATTGACGTGAATTGATCACAACATTACCATCCAATCCCATATGGCACCCTAAAACCCAATATTCCCTGAAATCATTCAAGTGACCCAAACCTCCATCAATTATTTGCCGAAGAGGCCTAATGCCTGCGCTCTATACACCCATAGGAACTCATATCTGACATTTTCAAGTGTGTTAACAAGTTTACCAATCAAGATAGAATCCCAATATGGCTGCCCTTTTAAGATCTTTAAAGTACAATTGTCATATATCATATATTTACCCTTCATTTTGAATTTTAAGCATTTTTTCAAACAAATATACCATGCATGAAGCTAAATTTGAAATTAAAAAAAAAACATACATAACATACATTAATTTAAACTTAATAATCATTTTGGGTGTTTTTCAAACTAATACAATACAATGTATCAATAATTGATATTTTAAAAGGTAAAAATGCAGCCCAATTGGCCCACATTAGAAACATATTTGCGTGTTAAAGAAACCAGAATTCCAGATAGAAGTCAAAGGTCATACTTAACATATACCTTACTTTACACCTTTATAATATTAATATGGTGTAACTACATATAATCACATATCATGTAGGTTTTACTATTTTTAAGCGGCCTGTATTGGGGCTGCCATCTTTCTTGATTTTGAAAATGCCCATTACAGAGAATGCCAAATAAGGGTTTATAGTGATCAAATAGATGTTCTATACGTGTAAAGCATAAGGCAATGCATATAGACACTTGTAATAAGCCTCTAAAAAACTGCAAAATGTGCAGAAACACTGACGTGTCCGGATGCTTTGGAAATGGCATTCTAGAGATGTTAAAGTAACACTTGCAGATTGTGATTAATTTAACAGATTTTGAACACCTTCAGAACATATTTTAGGTGTTCAGGTAAGTATTGAAGTACCGTAAATAGGTATAGATGATGAATTAAGGTCATTGTATGATTCCGAAAGGCATATTTTACTTTTGAGCGCCTATGGTAATGGTATGGTATGGTATTTTCGGAATTCCCGCCTATTTTTTCAGGCGCACCACGGCTCAGCAGTGTAATTTTAACTTTGTATATTTCACAAATTCACCTTCACAACAACAATTATCACAACTAATCTACTACCATCACGGTAAAACTCACATTTCTATACTACTACTCTACTCTACTGGCCCTGAACCCAGAGTGATGCAGGTAACAGACCCGGTATGATGATCCTGACCCTACTCTTCTCGACAAGGTCTGCAATTTTTACGTGCTCAGGGATGACTCGCTGAAACACGGGATCACCATTTACATGACTCTCCGAACCATGATGCGCCGGGCACCCATGCATACACCTGCACATTCTGCGCAATGGCTGGGAGCGAGGAGGTAAATTCCATAATCACACTTATGCAATTATGCAATTTCCGACCTTCTAGGAACTATTTGAGTATTACCAGAGCCCACTGCTCGCGGGGCCTCGAACCTGGGCCTCTCGATCGTCTTATACCCTGCCGAGGTCAGCGCCTTAGACCGCTCGGCCACCTCGTCGGGCCCTCATATTGATTTGCTGTGGCAATGTAATATAATTACATTCCACCCTTTCTTAGTGCCTAAGGTGTTTCACTCACGCTTGGTGGTGCCTAAGGGGGGGGGGGGGATTCCCCTAAGGAAACCAACCACTTTTCTTCCCGATGAATTTTCAATGAAACTCATACCACCTTTTAGGGGGCATAAGACAATGCCAAAGGTGCAATATAAATGAGTTCTCGGTTTCGTCTGGAAATTAGGTGCAAATCATTGTTTTTCGAAATGCCGGAAAAAATCACTTCAAAAGTACATGATGTTTTCGCGACCCTGCTTCACCACATACACATTGCAATCATTTTTTGAATGTTTATATTTGCTCTAGAAGGACCACTTTACCTATATTTCAACACAAACATTACCATTTTGTACATTCCTTTATTTTTTGGGGTGCAGACTTATTGTCATAGGGTTTTGTAATAGCAAATGGCGGCGCAGTTCGCGCTATAGGAATCGTTTCTTTTCAGCACTACAGGGTTAATTATTTTTTCTGATTATGGTAATTAATTTTGTTTCCTGGCATATGAACATACATAGCATAAAAATATTCTGGCAAGAAGGGTTTTTGTTAATTTTTATTTACGGGCATACCCTCCAAAAATTATTGGCTTCGGTCCTAATGAACTAAAATCCTTTCGATAGAAAAAGTCTTTACTCCCAGTTCCATCCGTCAGGCTGTGTGCCTAAACTTCCACCTGACTATTATAGCTTGAAGGATCCTAATATTTTGTAAGCATCTTCTGGGGAATGTGCAGTGGATTGTAATACGAAGCCGTAATTTTTAAAGAATAATGTTTTTTTAAAAGTATACCTAACTGTGAACTCATCATGAACTGACCCTTTTCATAAATTTAAATTGCCCTCGCATAATACACATTAACACACGAACATCCATGCCAAGTTGGCTTAGTAAACATATGTGTATGGTATTTTATATACAAACACACATCTTATTTAATTAGGAGGGCACTCACATGAAAAGGATGCGTGTGTAAAGCTGGTTGTTTCTAAACCCAGGAAGCATTGGGTGACAGAGGCATATTTGGGTTAGAGACAGAAAAATTACCCATGAATAGGTTTATTTATTTTGGTGACAACTTTGGCCATTCTACAAAAATGACTTCCTTGTGAAAACTTGTGACAACATATTCTAATTTTCCAAATACAAAAGGTCTTTCAGTGACATGGTAAAATTTTCCAAAAAATGCGGGTCGTTGGGTGACACGATGGGGTCCGAACAGCCTTACATACGCGTCCCCTTCAAAATGAAAGTGCCCCCCCCCCAGTTTAACTACTACAGTGAATATAAATTACTGCACTTAATAAAACAATTTTACTGAACAATAAAATTATCCCAAAATATAACATAAACAAGAGAAATTGCATACGGGGATCGGCAAATCTACCTGCCAGAGTCCTGTTTTGTTTCCGCAAAGTTCCTTTATACGCCCAATTAAAACATAGAAAGATAAAAGCCATTGCATAGATGGAGTGGAACCGTTGAAATGTTTTTACAATGAGGATAGAGGCTAACTCAAATATCTCCTCACTAGTTGATCTGAGGGAACGGGGTAAAGTTGTCTGTAGGAATTCCTCGTATTCAATGAGGGTGGAAATTCGTGTTGAAATAGGACATGTCCACACTTTCCATAATCAGCAGTGTACTGGCAGACGTCTGAGTGTCAATAGCAGTCCCTGTTTGAACATCGGATTTTTCAGGACAGATATTATCAGATCATCATTTGTTGTGTTTAACTGAAATATGACGTTTGCCTTCTTATTAATAGTATATCTACCTTTCTATCATCAGGCGCAGTTGTCGACTTCTTTATATCCAGTGGGCGAAATCGAATACGTAAAAATCAGAGCCATCGCCACCTTGAAGGAAATCATTACATTCGGGGAGATGAGTATATCATGGCGCAAAGATTTCATATAGTTCTTTTTGTTACTTCCAATTAAAATGTCATTTATAACTCGAATGTTACATTCTCAATGTCCTCCACAATATCGGTCAGCCTCAGCATCACTAAACAGCCCCCCCAGCGAGGGCCAATTTACCATAACACCAGATTCTTTCCAAGTGTCTCCCATGTACATAACGGTATCGGATCCAGACTCACCGTTGATCAGTGATCCGTTCGCAAATCCAGGTACGATTACTTCGTTGTCGAGGCCCCCTAAACAACCAGTGGTGTCATCACCACCATAAGATATCTTCTCCATCTCCTCCTTTAAGACTGCATCTCCGCAAGACCTTCCAAACATCGTTTCCGTAACCTCCAACAAGAACATCCCTGAAGGACCCTAGTGATTGTTATCTAGCTTATTACCGACTATTTCATTAGCGTGCTTTCTTACTTCCCTGTACACCAGGAAATGCTTCGTCTTCAGGATAGTCTACTAGTGTTATTCGTTGATCAGCTATTGAATCGGATACATCTATCATAGTAGGATTTTGTACCACTTTTCTTGGCACCTGTGGCTGTCAGTACAATGCGTATTATTTAGTCCGATCTTGGCAATGCCAAAGATTCTCGCCTTTATGTGTTTGAAGCTTACGTGATGGTGGACGATGAGAGCTTATAATTTCCCACTATTACTGTTGAAACCGTTCCATTCATTTCCCCGTTAATTTTCACATCATTTGTACAATGACCTTGATCTGATAAGATCAGTGACGAGTACTCGCTATTAATCGTGATCATATCTTTTGCTTTGTCTTCTGCAAAGTTGTTGACAATCTTGACGGAAGAATCTGTATTCAAATCGTATATATCACTCCCATTTCCGCCTTTGTAGTAGCCACCGCCAATTCCTGATTGAATAGTATTGGCTTGACTATTTCCAATTAGTATAGAAGAAACATTTGATCCAGCAATCCTAGTTGTTGACGAAAGATCATGTTCGGAATCATCACAATTAGATATCGGTTCCGAATTATCCATCCGTTCATGCAGTTTTTTGAACAGTAAAACAGATGCCATTCCACAGTCATTGCAATCTTCAGACGTATCTACATACACTGGTACTGATGAGTCAGATTTGTCAATTGTCATCACTGTTTGCGCTACCGAATCATTCTGTCCTGTAATGCTGAAAGTAAATCCATCGATAGTTTTCACATTAAGATGCTGATACTTCACATCTTCAAACCACCGCAGAACCGTAACGGTAACATCTGTGGTTTGTAGGAGAAGATTGACGGTACTTTTTGAGACAAAGATTTGATCAAAGCTGACCTGGAACATCAATGTATCTGTTATATCATCAGTAGCCTCGTTGTTGATGATTTTGTTGCCTTCGTTATCTTTGACGATGTAATAATCAGCTCCATCTGATCCCTGTAGATAGTCTAGCCCAGTACCCCCGGTAATATAATTAGTGTTTTCATTACCAATAATTGTATCCCTATATGGTGATCCATGAATGATTGCAACATGAGAAAGATGTGATTGTGATGCATTGATAAACTGTCCGGAGTTTGCGGTCATTGCATTTATTTCATAAGGCATGAGTGGGATACAATTACGATCCTTCGGACGTCTGCGGAAGCAATCTTGATTTGTTGAAATACGTATAGAAATGAAGTCAGTGACTGTAAGTATGAGATGCTGTTGTTCTTCATTCTCAAACCAATCCTTGAGGGTCGCGCATGTACGTGAATTTGAAATATCATATAACGTTAGATCTAATCCGCTAACTCGTGTACCAATGCGATCAACAGGTATGTCCATATAAAGAACATCGTCGACTTGATCATTGCCCCGGTTGTCAATGATATCGCACCCTTCTCCGGCTTTTACAATGTAATGGTCTTGACCATTTCCACCAATGAGAACATCTGCTCCAGGCCCCCCGTTTATCATGTTGACTTGCTCGTTTCCAATGATGGTATCACTATAATTACTTCCAACCACGGTTCTTACCATGTCTTATAACGGCAAAGAAAGGTCAATGGTAAAGGATTGTTCCTCGTGTGTAAGGTATATTGCATCCGCGATGAGACGTGGTTTCAGGGGTGTAACAGGAGACACATGGAATACCACTCCAGGTTGTGCAACGAAGTTTAAGTGTTGATACACCTTGTTATTAAGCCAATTTTGGACAACAACTGTATGAGTATCTAAGTAGGTTATGATTAAATCTCCCGAAGCACCTATCCGTGAGTAGAGACTAGAAAATGGAACCTCGAGCAGTAACATATCTGCTATACCATCGTTGGCAAAGTTATCGATAACAGTGTGACCTCCTGATTTTGGTATAATATATGTATCTGCGCCATTGCCACCAACGACCTTACTTCTTTGAGGCCCTAAATGAAATATATCGTCACCGCCATTACCGCGTAATTCATAGAAGTAATCTGACAGCGAATAGCTTAGTTCTATATCCGGAGGCAGCTCTTGAACAGCAAAAAACTGGTTGTTTTCCTCATTGCCTTCATAATATCCGGAAAGAGAAGAGGCAATTCCTTCCAGCCCATCCATAACTTTAACATGTCCAGCGGGAATGAAAAGAAGGACCTTTTTCTTGACAGTCTTGTACTTAATATGTTGCGATTCACCGATGCCTAAAACAATATCATTCGAATCCGTATGGATAGTGTGACAACTAATCGAGCCATCTAAATTGTAGCAGAATACGGCAGAATGATCATCATGTAAAGTGAATCTGATCTCCCCTCCCCATATTGATTCTCCACCCGATGCAAAATTGATTATATCCGGTTCACCATCTTTGTGAAGTTCTGTATAATACTGCTTATAATCGGCCATTTTCTTTTTGAATTCTTTGGTATGTTGCAATTCTTTGTAAGGCGTATAATAAAATATACTAGCGAAACCTAACAAAACATCTTTGATACCTTTGAAGAATCCTTCAAATACAGCCCCAACTTTTTTCCAGAAGCATGTCCCATAAGCAGGACACTGGACTTTCTTAAGCGCATCAGTTATTTCATTCCAAACGTCATCAATGACTATTCGGACAACATTTAGGTAAGCGACAACCCCTTCTAACACTTCTCCAAATGGTATGACCGATGCTAAAACATCTAATACGGTTATAGTACTATCCAGCACGGCATCAACGATATAATGGGCGCGTTCCCCACGACTTGTGGCGTGAGCAGCATTTTTGATATCTTCACTGACCATGTACAACCCGAAACCTATCCCTACGAAAGGAACACATTCTCCAAATCTGGCAATTTTACCAGTTGCTCTAACAACACTTTCGGTCTCGGACACTAAAGCTATCCCGCCTATTTTTTCAGCCATTGCAGTCAAACCTTTCTCCAAATTTTTCTGAATGCTTTCGAAAGCTTTCTTCGCAAGTTTATCATTGAAACCGTACAAGCCACTTACTCCATGAGCAAATTGCCCAAGACCTATTAATCCGTGCGTTACGTCTCCTTGTTCTAATGCTCGAACTCCACCTTGTAAACCCATGGCGATACCATAGTATCCCATCGCTTTGTCCAGTTTATTTGTTTTCGTAGGCTGACGCGATGCGGGACGCGATTCCTCAGTTTGGATCTCCTTATTTAACTCCCTGGGAATGTTCGCTGTATGATGGGATAATTCCTCTGACCGTATCTCCAGTGTTTCGTGAATTGTCCTATCTTGTTTCTTCGAAACCTCAATTAGAAATCGATTGTCTTCGACAACGGCTTTAGTTATTTCGTAGTCTTTCATGTCACCATGAGGAAACCTTTCTGCGAATCGTTCGTTTAGTTTATCGGCGATTTCTTTGAAATCTCTTACCAGAGCTTCCTGTACTTTTAAACCAGCTTGTATTTGATCCAGGTCAGCGTTTGCAATGTATTCTGAGCCTAAAGACTGATCTCTCCATATCGCTTGAATGTCTTTCTTTAAACGAAGCTGTTGCTCTTCTTCTAACGTAGAGAATAACTCCGGCTCTAGTCTGGTTTGTTTTATACGATCTCTCCATTTACTAAATATATCGCCTTCCTTATTTCGTATCGTCTCAGACTCTTCATTTGCAGATTCCACTCCATGATATCCTGTATCCGGTACAGTTTTATCTTTGTTTACCCATGTCCCTCCTCCGGCCATTGGATGTTCGTCAAAGGAGAAAGATCGTAATTCTGCCATCATCATATTTATCGGTATTGTTCTGTAGTTTCGGACACTTTCGGCGATACCAGCCGCCAATGCCGCTGTTCCTAGTTGGATCGTTTCCAATACAGGTAAAGGCCCCTGCTTTGATATTATATCTTTAAGATGGTATTCTCTCACCAGTCTTTGTCGAAATCCACCATTTACGTCCAAAGGACCATCGCCAACATGATCAAGTCCGTACATAATGCGGAAAACCTCGGCCACGGCATTCTCACGAACCCTTATGTCGTTCTGTATTTCAGCGTATGTCGAATGTCTCCCCTGTGCTATTTCTTGTGATAACCTTGTAAATCCCTCGCTCAACTGGTTATTGATAGCAAGAGCATTTGCACCTTCAACTGGAATAAAACCAGCAGGTTCTACATAAAGGGTCTCTGGGTCGATCCAGTACAAGTAATCCCCTAGTTGATACACAATTGGCGACTTCCTGTTAAATTCAGCATATTTCTGACGTTCGCCCGGACTACTGCAATCTTCTGCTAATCGCTTTGTTTCTCTGACAACGTCATTCTGTTGGGTAAATTGTCGTATTCGAACACTTTGTGAATCTCGCAATTTTACATGCGTTATCTCTGCACCCCTCTGTACGTTGTTCTCTAGATCTTTGAATGTAAACTTGTTGGATTGTTTATCGCGTATCGCTTCCATTTCTTGAAGCGGTTGGTTACGATCTGCATTATCAACAATTTCATGCGTGATCTGATCAACTGTCCGCCTGCCTTTGACATCACGAGTATTCCCCAAGGGCCCACTCCCTGATAAAACAGACACCTCGTATCCGCTTCTAGTACCTGCCACAAAATCAAACACAGGTCCATTTTCGCTCCACTTTACGACAAACTTATTTGCCTTACGAGTAACATCTATGGCGTTCCTTTTTTGTCCAAATGCAGTTAGAAGAATATCGTCAGCGCGAGTTACAACGTCCGCTTTGATCGATTTACTTAATTCTTTCTGGAATTCAACTGGAAAAGTCATGTCGAATTTCCCGCCAGCGACTTCAGGACTTATTTTACAGGCTACGAGACCAATACGTCCAACGGCTTCATCGAAATGAAGAACAGGGTTGCTTTGCAGACGTTGAGACAATTCAACAGCTGTCAGTGTAGACAGGCGGGTTTCAGTTTGATCACCTATACTCACCTTGTTCCCATGGCCTACTATTTCTATTTTATCTTTGGCAGTTATCTTAATAAGATCAGATCCTGAAAGCTGTTCGTACGTTTTAGTGTTGGGATTATACTTGAACACTGTTTGTCCATCATGCCAAAGTAACGTAGAAGAATCTTGGTGTTTCCCATACAAATTTTGCGCCGCCTTATCAACGGCGTCATCGCGTTCAAACTGTATTATGACACGTTTTTCGTATCTGCCTTTGACTTCGTTATCAGGGACGGAGTACGTTTTTATTCCACCATGGGTATCAAGGCGAGCGACTTCGGGCATCCTACCTTCTCGCATATCGGCTACAATTGTGTTTATTCCTTCATCTTTTAATTCATGAAGAAATTCGGGGAATTTCGTAGCTGCCATCTTCCCTTCTAAAGTTATACAAGACAGAGATTGAATCGGGACGTACTTAATTACAGATGCTATTTTACTCATATTGAAATCTACCAAGGAATCTGAATAAAGCATTAAGTAAATGTCCTCTGAAATAAACTGTAAGGATGACAAGTTAGTTTGAGGTGCCCATTCGGTACCATTAAACTGTACGATATTTCCATCAGGTGCTGCGGACGTGTTGTATAAAAGGACGTCGATGTTTATGTAGTTACCATGTTCAAGGTAGAATTCTTTGGCTTCTTCCAATGCAGGACTAGTTCCGGTTCCATTGCTAAAAATCAACATAACGTGGTGTTGGTCTTCCAACGGATAAAGCACTCTGTAAGACACTTTTTGTAAGTGATGATGAACAAGCTGGTTTGGTAGGTATTTAACCAAGGTGTTGATGACCTGTAGCATACATTTTGGTTTAAAAAAGAAAAAAGATTATTATATTTTTTTCATGTAGGGTTTCATGGGCATATAAGTGTGATTTAGCAGTTCGCTTGTATTCATAAACACCAGTGTTCGTTCTAGTATTTCTGACCAGTTTTGTGAAAATAACATATTTAAAAATATACTGTAAACGGCACGGCGTATCAATGCGTACACTCTGTACAATATTCCTTGTTAAGAAGCTTTAAGAAAACCTTTCCCGTCTTAAAAGTGCCAACATTGACAACACCATTGCATTCTCTCCCGGGACATAAACTAAAACGATGAAGGATTAGTAAACTTCTTTTTTTCCCCATTGGGCCCTTCTACCCCACCTCCATATTTATACACACCCGTACTGCACTAAGGCCAGAAAATACACCAATTCCCGTGTGATACGACCAGGCGTATCAATGCGTATAATCTGTAAAGACCTTGCTACGAAATCTTTCTCTTAAAAGTGGCAACATTTACAGTCTATTTACGACATTGTTGCTTTCTACATTGCCATGAAAGAAATAACAAGGGGTTAATACATTATCGCAAGACTAGTCCCACCCAACCCCTCCTACACCATGCAAAACCTTACAGTACTGAAAGCAGCAAATGCCTCAAAGTCCCGCTTGATGCGATCGCGTCATCACACACGAACCCACATAAAGGCATAAAAACGATGGCCGAGCCAGAAACACACTGGTTGCGTACTTGCTTACAACCCCGGCCATGTGCCTGGCACCCGAGAGTCAGTACCGAAGCAGCACCGAACCTCCCACATTTCAATTGCTTCTTTTCATTTGAACCCCCTTCTCTCCTAGGACATATAGGCTAAAACCAAGATGGGCGTTATAGTTGGCATGGTTAGTACGCGGGGGTTAGTAAACCTCTCTTCTTTTCGCCCACTAGTGCCCGGCCCAACCCTTACACATTACATACTATACAGTACTGAGGCTAGAAACACACGCAAAGGCACGGAATCGCTGGACGGGCAGGGTAGCTATACACTAGCAGTTTACAATCCGAGTTCCCTGACACCCGAACCTACAACTTTTCCCTTTCTTTTCATCGTTTATACCTCACTTCTCTTTCGGGACATAGGCTAAATTAAACAGGAAGCGCTTTATCTACTAGAGTTCAATTTTGGAGTTTCAATTTAAAAGAGAAGAGATGTTTTCAGCCTTATTTAGATGATTTTTTTTTCAACGGAGACCTCAATTTTGCTTCATTTACCATACCTCTTCTGTGTACTTCCAACTTGATTCGGTGTCAACATATCTCTCCAGGTCGTCGTAACAGGTGAAACCTGGAACATGACTGTATGTATACGGAGAAGTACAAATACATAAATATTTCCTTAAAGGAAAAGGCTAATGAATCTAACGATTTTACATGTGTGTGTGCGCGCACGCGTGTGTGCGGGTGCTATGATGTGTGAGGGTATGTGTGTCTGTGTTTTTGTGTGTCTATCCGTGTGTCTGTGTTTGTGTGTGTCTATTCGTGTGTCTGTGTTTGTGTGTCTGTGTGTTATTTCCTTGGTAACATTCAGTAGTTTACGTGCAACAGGCTTGGTCGGCATCGTCTGCGTTTGGGTAACTCTGTTTTATACTAGGTTAACCTTTGTTATGATACCATAATGCTATGTCATGACAATACTACCCACTTCAATCAGCGCCCCCAGTCTATACCCAGTCTACAAATCCACACACAATCCATGCGTACCGCCATAGGCATTTTCGACTTTTGAAACTAATGTAAAGATCATGAGTTATTTGCCATTAACTATATGTTAGAGATTTTCATTTGAAAGCTAAGCTTATGTTCAATTTCATTTTCATGATAACTCAATGATCAATTATCGGCTACCCAGAATGCTTTGTAAATTGATCCGGATGATGACATCGCACCAACGCATTTCAAAGGTTTTGTCGGCTGCTAAATTTTGAACCGAAGGTGAACAGGTGCTTGATACTACGTGACATTAACGTTAACGTTCACGTGAAAACATGCAATTAATCTTACAGAAATGTAGAATAATATCAATGAAAGAAAGCGAGGGCATATGTCTAGATTCACGGCAAAGGTAGAATTTCGATCGTTACGCTGCGCGTTGCAGCCTGCTAAATCTATTGCCACAGTGGCGTAGCCAGGGGTGGGTTTGATTTCGTCGGTTGAGATGAGCCCGTCGGTTCACTTGAAGAATTCAGGTCATGGAGCTTGCAGGCCCGATTGCCGGCAAAGTAAAGGGAGGGGACGGACCTGTGCACACAGGAACGGAGTGCCCATCTCTCTTTCGAAGCGATTGGGCCAGACTCCACAATATAATGTTGCTGTAGTGGGATCGCCACACCTCATCTACAGCGAGTCTGTTACCTTCCCGACATTGAATAATGCCGGTACCCATTTATACACCTGGGTAGAGAGGAGTAATTTAGGTAAATCGCCTTACTCAAGGGCGAAACACATTGGCCCCAGCGGGGCTCGAACCCACAAACTTTAGCATGCGGGCCGAGCGCTGATCCACTGGACCACATGTGCCGGCAAAGTATAGGATTTCAAGTTCAATGAGCAGCGTGCGACGAGTAAATTTTACAAAATCGTGCAAGAATTAGCCCTCAGAAGACATTTAAACCATATAAAACCAGACATTTCCAGAGGGTTTCGCCCACCTGCACCCCATCGAGGTTCGCCCATGGATAACACCAGCGGCCCTAAGACGGGCCCCTGAACACCACCCGTATTCTGTCGGTTCAGATGCGACACTGCCCCTATATCAAAATCCTAGCTACGCCGCTCTATCGCCATCTTGAATTTGATACACATGCGTACTTCCGTCGGTGTGATGTCATTAGGTCATTTACAATACATTCTAGGAAATTTATAATCGGTCAATTTTAGTAACAGCCAACATTGGTTTGAGTGGATCAGGTCCAATACCTTAAAGAATGTCGTTGCTTCTGAGATAATTTATTTGAGTAGCATAGATCTCCAAGTTCAGGTTTGAGACTGCTGCATTCCGCTCCATCTGTCGCATCACTTGAAGCCAAGGGTTCTGTTGGCGGGAAGACCAAAACATGATTTGTTTTCAATGCATTTGCATCATAGATAATGTATTTAACTTGCTTAAGTTATTTAACGAATTATCCAAATTTTTCAAAATGCTCTTTTTTCACAACACCTTTTATGGGACATTTCGTGATCCTTAGCTTCGTCCCTTTCTTAAAAGAGAAGTCAAAATGGACAATATATTTGGTACCAATTTGAAGAGAAATGTGGTGATTCATTTAAATTGTATTTGGTTAAAAAATTAGTGCACTGTTGAGAGAGGAGATTGAAAACATCACCAACTCAAGTAGCTCCACAATGAGAACTTTTTAAACAGTTTGGTAACACGGTTTCGCGATGACGTCACGGTGGTTTTGCCACGGATCTGGCCAGGCCTCTGACTGTGACAGTCTGCCGATTCCCGTAATCAATTTCACGTTCATTCATCACACTCAGTTTGGAGCCTCCGCGGTTGGGAATATTACTAGAGCTTCGACAGCTAAGGAACATAACAACGGCCCCATAATGCAGTGGACACACAGCAACCAGTTCTGCAATGTTTCTGCTAAGTCCGATGACGTATGAGATGGCAGAACATATGGCAGATGGCATTGGATGGCAGAACAAATAATTTGACGCAATCGTCCAATGGCGGTGCCCTGGGGTGAGAATGAGAAACCACCGTAACGTCATCATATACAGCGCCCAATATCATCCCAATTCGCCGGGAGCTGATTCCAAGTCATAAAAGAGTGTTTTAAAAAGTCTCTCGTTTTATTCATCATCATCTCATATATATATAATAGTATAACTGTAAAAATATATACAATTTAAACCAGAGCCACATCCTTTGCCATTTTGACTTCTCTTTAAGACTATCATCTGACCCGTATAGTTTATGGTTAATTTACCTGTAGATTTGTTCTATAATTTGTTCTAGAGGAAATAATGCTAATTTTGTATTTTCTGTCCGTAGATTTCCCCGGTCCTAACCCAACGGTAGCGCTGGAAACACTATCTATCCATTATGAAATAGCACAATCTCACGAAAATGACCCTAACTTGACTTGCGTGAACCAACGGAACAGCTAATGGATGACCGTTGACACGGTGTCATATCCGGTCTATTTCATATTAGAATGACGTTTTCAGCGGTCGTTGAATTATTATCGGGATTCGATATTAATTATTCTAATTACAAAAAATCCTTCTTATGCGACATATAGGCAATTTCGAGCTTTACCATTCACAGATATACTTTACTAGCCAATTACCAATGCAACTGTATAAAAATTGGGGGCGCTCTTAAAAAATGTGCTGTTATTGCTTTAAAGAAAACTTTAAGATCTTTCACATTTGTCATGGCTTTTCACTAGAATACGATGGGTATGTTGTGTAAGCATCCTTCTTTCTAATGTATGATACATGAGTCTTTTTTATACTTTGATAATAATGCATGTATCATCACAATTATGTTTAGTAATTTTGCCGTTGCTATATCAAAATCTTTCAGAGAGTATGTACAGAAACTGTCAGAAAGCGATTAATCACTTACGGGTACTATAAATGCAGATAGGTTCAACAGATGCTTGAAGAGAATAGTCCTCACTTAGTATATCTTCATTGACGTCATGCCTTTGTTGGTCTCTTAAAGTTGAATAAAGATCACCACCAAGCCGATAAACACGAGTTCCGTTTACTGAGGTTGTTGTACTGAAGTGCAGCCCATGCCCTGGCTGAAAAGACCACCCGATCATATCACCGGCTTTAACCTCAATGCTTTCACTCTGAGGAACCACATGAAACACATTTGGTGTATTGCCCTGATGGATATCGTTGATGCCAATAATTTGGAATCGAGAAGCGAATCCCGCAACCCGCCTCCAGACAATGCCTGGAAGGATGATGGAACTTGGATCGGTAGCGCCACTCTCTGACAACTCCATCACATTGGAATGGGTTATCAGGCGATACATGGTCCAGCCACCGGGATTGACATTATCACGATTTCGAATATCCAACCGGTGAAACAGTTTTCTCCTGAATAAAGGAAGAAATATTGATAATAGTATAGCAAATACAGCCTGTCTCAAAAAAAATGGTACAATCAGAAAAAAATTGTTAAATATGGAAATTTCAAAATAAGTCATTCTTACTTGACATAATGTAAAGAAACAAAGACCAGGCTTCCAATGGTGTTTGTTTCATCTCATTGCTTTTGTCAATCCAGAGATTAATCAATTTAGTGCGATATACCAAAATCGATTTTGTGCCACTTTTATGCATGGGCAGAGTTGTTTTCGTTCCAGCTATGCCATGCTGTCTAAAGCTCACAAAAGATTGCACTGACAAAAAGAAACAAAAAACAAGATAATTAGTAAACAAAGAAGTCTACTTTTATCGACACAAGTTGTAATAGTCAACATAATCAGTTTCAATTATAAAAATCTTCTTTTCATAAATACAACAATACAAAGCTTTATGCACGTCAATGAAATGGAGCTTTGAATTTATTACGAGATTGGTACTGTTAAAATATTGCATTAAGGAATGTAAGTGCAACCAAAATAAACAATCCAAAATCCAAAGAAATGGTATAAAATATTGCACTATCTTTGTGCATTTACTAATTGTTGAAGTCAATAAAAATTTGAATTTGGAAGCAAAGTATCAAAGTGTGTAGGAATTTGCGTTACATGATACTTCAAGATCATAGAAACTCTCTCCTCCAGATTGCTGTACGCCGGTTGTACGCCCTCATGTTCTCATCGAAAAACAACAGCCATGTGGAATGTTATTCACTTTATATTAAGCCAGAACTTACTGATATTAACTTCACACCATTAGTAACGTTTTCGTATCTTTTAGAGTTTCTTTATGAAGTTAATCCATTTTTAAAGATTGCATATCTGTTCAAGGTGAATAGGTATGCTTTAACTATTCGTTCCCCTTCGTTCACTCAACCAGAAAGTGGCACAAACACGATTTTTGTGGTCCGCCCAGTAAACTGGGTTATCTCTTGATTGAAATAAGCAATTGAGATGAAACAAAAAATCTTGGAAAGCCTGGTCTTTTCTCTTGAAAATGATATACAAACACAACGTACTTATGTTGATATTAAATATTGGAGAAAATCGGTTTTTGATTGTACCATTTTTTTTTGAGACAGGCTGTAGTAGTGTACGTGGTCGGTGGTAGTGTTGGTGATGGTTGTAGTTGTTGTGGTACGATAGTGGTGGTGGTAGATGCAATACTTTCGGATGTTCAAACGTGTTTAATATTGAGCGTCTTGTGTTTTGAATATTCTAATTTTGGCCTCCATTGCTTACTAAAACGACGCAAAAATCTCAAAGCTTATAAATAATTGATTACGATTATTATAATTATAGTGGGGTTTAAGGGGAAATTCTGTTTGTTATGCCAGAAGGTGACGTTAGGGCGAATTTCTGGTTCCCCTAACGTTATCCTTGTTTGCGGGTTTATTCCGTCAAAAGATATGATAGTAATTTATGCAACAGAGGTGGAAGAACAAAGGATATGAAGATAATTAATTAAAATAACAAAAAGGTCATTATAAGTAATGAATGATTAATTTTGGCATTATTCCACTCTAGTATACTTAGTATTATATTTATTGTAAGATACATAACTTATAACAATTTCACCAGATATTCCTCATGAAAAGAATTCAGATTTTGTTCAAGGCATTAGCTTACGTTAAACTGCATTGTGGGATATGTAAATCGAATGAAATTACTCACTTGCAGTGGTTGAACAGTTGCCTGATGGCGTATTCCAAACTCGTACACCTCGTCTATATCATGCATTTGCTGTTCTCCAAGAGTATTGTACAAACTCACCTCCAAGCCAATAAACACGATGATTGCTTGATATCGTGTACTGAAGGGCCGTCCATCCACCTGGTTGGAATGACCCAGCCATCATATCTCGCAGCTTTTACCTCAATACGTTCATGTTCAGGAACACGACATGGACATTATCTTGGTTTATCGCCCCTGCTGGAATGTCATTGATTCCAAGCAACTTCGAATCGGTAGAGTGCCCAGGCACCGGTCTCCCAACTATCGCTTTGAATGGACGCTGGAACTTGGATCGGTAGCGGCCATTATGTGAGAAGGCCATTGCATTCGAATGGGTTATCGGTGATACCCATCGTCAAGCCATAATGCGTTGAAATTTTCACGATCTCTTACTTCCCAACGGGGAACGCTTGCTACTATAAAAAAAAAGAAGCTACAGAAGTGGCGTGATGGTGGTATAATGCATGTTACTATAGTGGTAGTCATAGTGGTTGTGGTGATGGTGTATAGTACTTACGGCGGAAGATCAACATATAACATGTTTAAGGGGAAGGGCACCTATAATCTCTTATCTCCACGTGTCCTATTATCGGGATCTTCAAATTTTGAGGGATGTAGGGAGGGAGACGTTCCCCACCGCCACTCCATTTACGTGTCGTCTTTTGGCACACAGCGCCGGCAATTGTTGAATCTTGGCAAACCTTGGCAATCTTCACTCGGTAGGGAGTTATCAACAACATCAAAATCGGCTAAGCGTGGAAACTCCACGTACACACAGGGTCAGATCGCGGTTGATTCGAGTTTTTGTACAGTGCGGTACACTGGAGATTGCGCAAAATACTGCCTATCGTAAAACGATTTTACGCCACCAAAATATTCCTAACTAAATTGTCTAGTTAGCTGACTAGTTTATCATATAGGTTTATTTTGGGACCAAAAGAACGAAACACGGAAAAATACGATCCATAATACAGCATTTTTTCATCGCAGATGTTATTTTCGTTTGGGTACAGCCTCCTAAGTATTGTACGCACCACTGTCTGTGTGTATAATTCTGCTGAAGTGTCCATACGATCGTGGGGAAGAAATTTGACTCACGGGCACGAACCGAGCTCGTGTGCCGTTAGTTTCGTTAGTAAGGGTACACCGCGAGTGTGTAGATAGTAATTAGTCCTGCCACGAGGAAATGAAGTAGCCGATGTAAAATAGGGATTCGTGATCTGTGATTGTTTGTGATTGGGGATTGATTCGTTAGGACTATGTGTGTAGGTGGATATGTTTCGCGGAAGGCGCGAGCGGATGTGAATTTGGTGTATAAAGGCCCGTATAATGACTGTCTGTTTTGCGGCAGGAATTATCGTTTGCATGATTAGCAGTGGATATAGGCTTATGTGACATAATGTATACATGAACAATTAATGGTAATTATCGCATTATGACACCATCGTTGCAAGAAAATCAATTGTAATAGAGTACTAGATGGGATTATTTTGTTTTGCACAACGATATGGAGAAAAAATGAAGGTTTTGTCCCCGGCAGTTTATTTATATGAATAGTGCTGAAAACCACCAAAATTGTGCATGGTGTCATGTTCGCGGAGCCTAATTGGTGTGCAGTGATTCGGCGTATTTTTGTTTCTGGCACTCGTGTGTATAGTAGATAGATAAAAGTTATTTTTATTTCTTTTGGAGACCCAAATACTTGCTATGAACTAGTAGAAGTAGATCAGTGGCGTAACAGGCGGGGGGCAGGGGGGGCAGGTTGCCCCCCTGGACGACTTTGGCCGGGGAAAATTTTGCACAAATCATGCAAATCAGCCTATTTTAGCCCTCTGACGGGGAAAAAATGGCCTTTGGACCCCCTGAGAGGGAAAATTTCCCAAGACTGTGAGAATTTGCCCCCTCAGAGCGGGCAAGGCTGTTACGCAATGAAGTAGAGTGAGGTAAGAAGTGATTGAAATGAATATGAGTATAAATGTGGGAAAAAGAGGATTATTTTATGTAGAATGGATTTGGGTGTGCAATTTCCTAAAGAAGATGATAATGATATCGAAATGAGCAAGTACAAAGGATCTGTTATGTTATATTCAGTTAATTTATTATAATGATTCAACCTCATCTGTCACCGGAAGAGAAGTTAAGAACTGCGTCAATTAGTTGCATGGGAAAAAAAGGCATGTGGCCCAATTTACCTGTTTCAGCATGAAACTAAAATAACTAGCCTTTCAAGTGAGCAGGGAGAGTGCAAAGCCTTTTGTGTTCATTCAATCCAAAACACAGGCGCTTCAAAAGTCAGTATACCATTGAGGCAAATGCGATTAGTCAGAAAGCTTAATCAGAATGTTTTGATATAATTCGTGCAGCTATAAAGCATTTTACGTGGTCTTTAAATGATTTCATAACCACAACATAATTTTATCTTGCATATAGGATCAACATGTTTCAAAAATTTAGCGTGATGTTAATTTCCCATCCATGCACATCCCTCCGTTTCAATGCAAATACCTTCAGAAAAGTACCAGAGTGAACGATGGGTTTGAATTGACTTAGTTTCAAAATGTAAAAAGTAATACATTTAGTACTATTAGCTATTTATATATTTCATAATGCTGTCATGTTACAAGCTAATCTCATGTAATTAATAAAACACTGTTGCCATTTTACTGGCATGTGCCTTATGTAACTTTAAAAGAGTATACAATTAATTATGATGACAAGAAACTAATTCATGAAGGTCCAGCAACCAGCTAGACAAAGATTTAACAATTCTCAAGAAATGTAAAAGAAAACTAAAATGAAAATAGTTGCAAGAAAGACGATCGGAAACAAGCACCTTTAATGTACAGTTAAACCTCACACAGCTCAAAATGTCAACTCATTTTATTTTGTAATATCTATAATAAATATTTTATGCAACAGTAAGTTATGGTCACTGTGTACGTTCATGTACCTCGTCTTTCAACCAATCAAACGCCAACTAACGCGATGATGTCTTTTTTAACGGGACTATTCTTGTCTTACCTTATCAGCTTCTTATCAGCTGGCTCAGTTCTCGATGCTGCTGTCAAAGTCATCCCACCACTCCGGCTTACAAAGCTAGGAGCTAAGGGGTCTTTTTTGTCAGGAACCCGTTTCTAAATCAGAATTGACCACCTGATTCGTTGATTTCGCGATAGCCAAGGTACCGCGAAACCGTTTTTTCATCCTTGTTCAAGCTAATCGCAGAGCCTTTAACACACCATAGAGGACTGCCAAATCGGGTACCACGCATTTTCAATGGGAATGAATTTGGCATGAAGATGAGGTTTCGAAACGAGTTTGGGGTTTATTCCGTATTGAAATGCGGTGGTACATGATTTGCATCCAAAACTTCTCTAAACACCGTGTTGGTGTAGGGAGTCCCATGAGTAGCGAAGTCTAAGAATAGCCGGCAATTAGCGATGCGGATACGGGCATAGGTGGCGCTGTTCCTTTTGGTCCCCAACACTAGAAGATGCTATGGGAGCGTAAAATGGTGTGCCGCCTATGGTGGTGGTGTGGTAGTAGTAGTAGTAGGAAGTGTCAAAGATTCCATGTAGAATTCAATACATTCAATTAAACAGGGTTATTACCGATGCCAACATTGAATATAACGCTATATGCGATGGATTATTTATAATCTCTTAAAACAATACGAGTGGGGGTCATGCATCTGCTTTTAAATGTCCAGAGAAAGCAATTTTATTCTTAATCAAGTAAGTATGTGGACAGAATGTTACCAGTGTTAATCAAATTTGGAAATTAAGCAATCACGACCACATATATTATGGTCGTTACAATGAAGTATGGTAACAAAACCTACGAACACACTGTACACGTTATTATAGGATTATTGTCCCGCCTGTCCCAAACTTATATGGTGTTTAAGAATAAAGCTAAGATTATTTGCAAATAACTATAAAGAGCTATAGACCGTAATCAATATGACTCAACCACCAGACATGTTGGTGGACAGATGCATCCTTCCCAGACTACAATGCAGTAAGCTGTCAATCGATCCATGTTTTATATCGATTGGCCCAGGGATAATTGACATGTGAATGTACTTGTAAGACTGGAATGCGTCTATCTTGTCCACCAACATGGCTGCTATTGAATACGTCTATTGGGACCACATGTACCAGGGGTAAGCCCATTCAAAACCAGTCGTCCGTGCCTGGGCGCTGACATTTTGAATATTGCAACGGAATAATTATTAGTTTGGGTGCTTGTATACACAATCATGTCAATTCGATAAACAATCCGCCGGCAAATAATCAGTTTTTGTTGGATGTTGGGGTGCTATTGGGTGGTTAAATTTTGTCCTACCCAGGCCACACACGAATGAAATGACACGTCAGTGGTCTTGATTTAAATAACCGCCTCAATGAATACATCTGTCCACCTTAACGCGCATTGCATTATGAGAAAAAAGAGTATCTTAGCACAATGATTCCAGGTGCACTATTATTACACCTGGCCACCTCTACACATGCTCAATTTGTATCACTATCCGATTAGTGTATATGCAAAGCGGCACCACAGTATGGAAGAAGCGGGAGGCAGCTATTGCTTTATATTGTTGGTACTCTATGTTTCTTTTGTGGTCGGCAAAAAATGCAAGAAGATGAATTCTAAAGATGACCGTAACGCTTTACTCTCTATAATTATAGAAACTCTTGCATTTAACTCTCAGAACGATTACATAAACCGGTTAAAGACGGGTTTAGGCAAATGCTGTAAAATTCTGCAAAATAAAGGTACATAACCATCCTGTTAAAACGTTGTGGATCAATGTTGGTAGAGAATTATTGGGTATATGCTATCCATCAAGTGTATAAAATGATAGGAATACATTCTAGGGCTTTAAAAATACCACATTTGTAGTGGCATCACGAATAGTCTAAATTTTACTTCGATATTGGGCCATGTAATCTACGAATGCAGCATAATGCATGGTTAAACAGTTTAGACGGGCTGTTAGAACAAACGCAATTGATCATAATTGATCAGTTGTACAGTATGTAATTTTGTCTGTAAATTTAAAACGCAAAATGTAGAACCTTTTGAACACCTGACAGTGTTCATTTACGGTTTCTGTGATAAATACTTCAGTTCCTTAAATTATGTAAAAATATGAAAAAACTAATTAAATGATAACATCGAAATATATATTCATTTTTGCTGCCTCAGAGTTAAAAAATAAAAAAGTGAAAATTTTTCGTCGGAGTCGTGAGAAACACATCGGACACCTTACACCATTGGCATTTGTAGGCGTCTGAAGTGTTCCCGCTCGGATCTGAGTGAAAGGAAAAAAACTTCAGACGCCTGAAAACAATGTTCAGACGCCAATGTTCTAAGGTGTCAGATGTGTCTCAGCGACTACGACGAAAAATCTAACTCTTATTTTACATGTGAGGCAGCAAAAAAAATGAATATATATTTCGATTGTAATAATTCAATTAGTTTTTTCTTAATATTTTTCACATTATTAAGGAACTGGAAGTATTATCACAGAAAACGCTAAAATGAACAGGTGTCAGTGTTCAAAAGGTGTTAATTTAGGCGTCTGAACAATTTACAGTGTAGAAAGTTAACAAGTTAAACATATACATTTACATCCAAAAATAGCACGAAGACATTGCGACATCAGGATAAAACTTTTATTACTTAGACAGATCATCGTAAAGCAGTGTATAGAGAAGAATTTATCATTCATTAGCATATATTTTAAACATGCCAACTTCCAAGCTGAAAGACACATTGAAAAATAGGCCCTGTTACGTACGGTCACATGTGTTCTTTGCCATATTATGAATAATCCATAGGTATTTAAAGACACTATCACGTGATTATCCGAAAAGAGGCAAAATATTTGAAATATTGCAAGAATGGCTTCAAAGTGAAGAATAAGCATGTAGAATTTCGATATGTTACTTTTCCAACTCAAGGGGAATTGACAGAAACGAGAAAACGGCAGTTTTCAAAAATACGAATCTCAATTCAATTATGTGTAGTAGTTTCCGAACGGACACTAATGAACTAAAAATCCGATTATGTTCCTTGTTAGGTTGGTTTTGGTAGATCATTGCAGGGTATGTTAGGATACCTATACTTGTTACAGACATGCAAAAATCTGATTTTTGATGATTTTTTCGAGTTCCTGAGTTAAGCAAATCCATGATAGGCCTTTAATACTTTCTAAACTTGCTGAAAACAGAACATCCCTCTTTTTAATAAGATACCGGTGTTTTTACAAACTTGAGACTAAAATACTGTTAACTGCCCCCAAATAAGATTTTCTAGTTCATATATATTCACACAAATTTGGGAACTCGATGTGTTGATCAAGTTATTAGAAATGGACCACAATAAATGGGGAGGAGTGTACCTATTTTTTTGACACGGCCGGTCTACCAGTGTACGTAGAAACAAGTAGTTTTAATAATACCCAATTTTGGAACGCATCATAGCGGTCTTGTATAGGTAACCACAGGCATTGCCAATTGCCATCCTATTTACTATACACATCCTAATATATTCTTCAAGATTATTGATGGCACTTTTGGATTCTACCAAGTTATAAGGCGAATATGTGTGCATATCAATCGGTTTACGAGAAAAATGGTGGAACACGTTTATTTTGGACCTAAAAATCCTCGTGTGTACACTTCTCGTTGGAATCGACATAACATTATAAAAAACAAACCATAATCATTCATCTTTCTTTTTTCTTACCATGCGATTCTGCTGTTTGGATGCTGCGGCCAAAAACACACATAAGACCGCACTCAAGTGGACGAAGTTGACTTTCCACTTTGACACCATCTTGTCTGAAGGAAGAAACCAAACAAAGCATAAAAACAAAACAAACAAGCAAACGATAAAACAAAGCAAAACACCCATTAATAGTAATATTAATAATAATAATAATAATAATAATAATAATAATAATAGTTTGATTTGATACCCTAAAAGAGTAATTTTTGTGACTTTTAAAATGAGCACCCTAACAACTATTTTAGTATGATTTTACTTTCCTAAACGAATTTTAAAAAAATTGCAACATAATTTATTTTACCAAAATACATGTTCTATTAAGCCCCTAGAGAACAAATCGGACAAAATGTTTGCAGGGGGAATACTGTCAGGGGCGTTCACAGACCATTTTTAATAGGGGTGTTGAGTTTAATATTACCGACAAAACTGTCCATTTGCCGACGAAATTGTCCATAAATATGTTTATGAATTTTTATTCAAAAAAATGTGTCAGCAATGAACAGTTTTGCCGGCAACACTATTTTTTACCGTCGGTTCAAAAATCTGAGGAGCGGGAGGGGGAGACAAATATCATTAAGGGGGAAGATTAAATAGACGTAAGGGTAAATTTGAAACCAAGTAAACTCGTGTTAAAATGTGTACCAATGCGCTATGCAAGTATTAAAATGTATTGGTTCTAGGTTACACGGGTATAGCCCCCAGTAAGATACAGGATCATCCTGGGTAAACTTTTAATTTGCTTGGTTATTTCTATGGCTATATCAGAGGGTGTGTTGAGTCAATCCCATAATGCACCGTTTTGGGAAATTTTACCTCAATAGGGTCATGTGATCTCACAAAAATCCCGTATTCTCACCACATAAAAACGTCGACGTTTATGCTCATTTTAGCCCACAAAGCGTTGGTACTTAGGGAATTTTTTAGCATGATGATGAAGTGTCCCGTGGTTCTTTAACATTTGGAACACTTTTTATCCCTAAGTACTGACATGTGTTTAGTACAGCACAGTATAGGCACATTGCAATGCATTATGGGATTGATTCAAAACACCCTCTCGGCTATATGATCTAATTAGCCAACCAAAAACACGAGAAGAAAGTTTAAAGGTGCAGATAGATATAATATAAAAAAAGTATCTTGATTGGCTACTAGAGGTTAGGCCTGTCATGTAATGGACCAATCAGAGAATCATATGCCTAATAATCATGTTTAGGAATAGCGATTGAGATAAATAATTTCAACAAATTGTAACAAATTTTACAGCATAGACTAAACTCAAGTTGCGGGTCCGTTATATCTGAAATTTATAGTGAAAAACCCATTCCTTTCAGTTGTGCAGGCTGCAGGTCGAAACGAAAGATACCGTAATTATTTCCAGCATACACCACTACGTTGTTCAAACGTCATGTCTCCAGAGATGCGAAGTTATCAAAATAGTTCAGTGTGAGCTGAATTTTCCTCCTGCCTCAATCCGAACAGTCTTGAACTTATATGGTCTACTATCGGCTTCACATTTGGAGAAAGAGAACTTGGCTTTGGAAGTGTTAGACAAAAATTGTGAAAGATCATAGAACCGGAACCGGATTTCACCAAAAGCAACCGCGTACTAATATCTCACTCATCCGAGGGGACCCTCATAGTTAATTTTTTGACGTATTAGCAAAAGAGGATACACCAAAACATTAGAAAGGTCATTAAAAGGCAAAAACATTAGCATAAATGTTTGGCACTCGTGAAAACATTTTAACCATAACTCTATTACTTAAAACACGTTATGCATCTTTGGTCATTTTATGTTGATATGGAAAAATTCTCGGTCTTTTTTGCTCGTATTCTTAAAAAAATGAACTTTGAATGTACAATTTCATTAGACATCACTTTTTCATCATCCTCAACTGATGCAATGTCCCACTAGTAAAAGATACGGTGGATTACGTCTGTTTATGAAGACCTCAATTCACGCGTACCAGCGCATGGAGTTTTGGGCATCTATTACACGTGATAACCTATTAGAGATGTGTGATTAAATATATTGGTAGCATTTTAATATGACAAGAAGATTTTTTGTTCTAGAAAATGCCCCTCGTGCATGTATTAAGGGGGCTCGGACCCAGGTCAAACCTCAATCGTTTACCCCTCATGCACTACAGAAAAGGTTTGACACCTTGGGTGGTTAGTATGGACCCTCTATCAAATGCTATGTAGGTAGTACTATCTCAATTGGTATCACTTTTTCATAGGGGACCAATTTAGGTTTACACAGGGTTAATTTTTAAAAAATGCTCGCAATCTGTGAACTTTATGCCATATTGTCTCTGTCCATAAGATTCCAAAATGTACAGATTGTACCATCTATGACTAAAATGGTTTGATTTATAGGGTAAAATGGGCTAAAATGGTAAAAAAGGTCAATTTCCTATTTGTACTGGGTCAAAATCAGAAGTTGCTCCCAATTTTTGGTAGACAAAATGAAAGAAGTTGTTCATCTATTTTAATGTGTCAAATAATGAATATTTTGTACCCTCTGCAATGCAGTGGTTACCAATGTTATGCCAACAAAATAAGTCATATGGCCACATAATCCATTAACTGTTAGAACACTGTTTTAAAATTTGCTGTTTGAAAAAAGAGGGTTGTTTAAAGTGTTGTTGTTTTAAGTTTTAAAACACGTGGTTTTAAGTTTTTAAACAACATTGTTTAGTTTTGTTGTTATAACATGTTGTCTTAAACAGGTTGTATAATTTTTTAAACAATTTTTTAACCAAATCGCAATCTTTTACGCAACTGCTGTTTACACTGTCTCGCTCAACCTTGTTTAAAAGTCAAATTAACACATTGTTTTAAAAATTTAAACAACTGATGCTTAAGCTTTTAAACAAGGTTGTTTACTTTTAACAATTTTGTTTTCTACATTAAGTGTTGACCTTATTGACCTTATCTCCGTAAGCTTAAACATTTTAACATGATCAATATACCTTTTTAGGAGTCCTCTTACCTCAGGCTATTGCAAAGTATTTAAAATTAATCAATTCACTTTTAATGTTTGCCCCTGTACAACTTGAGATTGACCTTTTTTTACCATTTTTGTCATTTTACTATAACTCTAAACCAATGGTCGTAGGTGGGTACAAACTATATACATTTTTGGAATCCTATGATTAATTGGACAATATGGCATACGCTTCAACATGATTGGGAGCAAGTAAAAGTTTGACCCTGTGTAAACTAAAATTGGCCACACGTGATAGCACAATTTGAGAGTACGACCTACCTAGCATTGATGTAGAGGGTCCATACTAACTACCAAAGGTGTTAAACCTTTTCTGTAGTGGGGTAAACGAATATTCTGTTCCTGCTTCTCTATGTGGCGTTTTCAATGGAAATAAGTCGCATTCGCAAAAGTTCTTGCATGCACAGGAGGTCAATAGGTTAACTTGGCCAAACCTGTGCTCCAGAAAAAAACCGGAGGGTGTGTTGAATCAATCCCACAATGCATCAGTTTTGGGAAATTTCACTTCAAAAGGGTCATGTCACCACAAAAATCCTATCTTAACACATAAAAACCCTGACTTTTATGCTCAATTTAGCCCACAAAGTGTTAGTAGGGAATTTTTAGCTTATTCCTATAAAGTACTGACACGTGTTTAGTACAGTACAGCACAGTATAGGCACATTGCTATGCATTATGGGGTTGGTTCAAAACACCCTCTGAGAAAAAAACCAAGCACGTATAGTGAGTACCAACGAATTCAACCGGCAAGAATGTTTTAAAATATTTAGGTGAACCACCATGCAGGGTCATGGTATTCCCCGCATGCTTGGATGATAATGGAGGGCAAACAAAAGTTCATCCGTCATAGGCCTAGTTGGCATTCCGTGAAAAAAAAACCCAAATATGCTTTTAAATTATGGCAAAGTGAATGCACACTCCTTTGAACTTCAGCAATGATGAAAGTGTAACTCCTGATAGTGGCCTTGATACAATTTAAGTTAACAAGATTAAATAACACGAAAACAAGAAAAATATTAAAATAAGTGTTTATTGTTCGACAATAGTTCCGTAAAGGTACTCAATATCGAGGTATCCTCTCTCGGCTGAGTATGTTCAAAATATGGTGAGAAATTAAAGGTGCACGAGAGATTTCACATATCAGTGGCCCTAAAAAATCGCAAATGCTGATTTTTGCTCTGATGTAAAGCTTTCCATCAAAAAATATTCCCATCTGAAAGGATAGCTGAGAAGTGTTTCTTGGTACAAAATTGTGCAATTTCTAATTTCGTATAGGAGCAAATACGACATCAGCCTATGTTTTACATGAAATATAAGCAAATCAAAATACACCCATTTTTCCCTCTTTTAAGACATTTCTGTAGCAGAATACAAGGTAAGAAATATATTGAGTGTCAATTATTGAATTACTATTATGATAGTACCTCAAAATCTCTCGTTGCACCTTTAAAAAGTTACAGAAGGAAATCTCATGAGTGGCACCCCACATATTCTCTGAATTATCGTAAATATTGTATGATAAACGCTGCATGTAAACGGATTCCCACAACATTGGCGAGCAAAATCTGGCCATTGGATTCGCGTGCGGTATGTTTGTGGTCAGAGAATTTGGGAACATCACACGTGCACCGTGCCACCTTGTTTTGTGGGAAATCTAGAACCCGCTCCTGATTTTGCTATTACAAGTTGAAGTCCCACTATTTGATTTATACAGTTTTAATTAAGAAGGGAGTTATGGTCATTTCTTATACTGTTTTGTACCATGGCATAACATTAGAATAACATAAACAAGCACAAAAATTTACTATAAGCGGAGCGGGAGCCGAATTTGTGCACCCTGTAGCTATATATCTCCTTTCAATATAGTTCTTATTTAGGGATATTATGGATTTTGTGCGTCAATGGTGTGCATTGTCCGGACTCAGCTTGGTCTATGTATCCATATTTATTTATTAGAAGACCCCAGACTTCCCAGTTCCTGGAGTTTTAAACCAAGGTGTTGAACTTACAATGAAACCGGACACAGTTGCCGGGAGTCCCTTGGGAAGGATGTTCACATGGAATAAAGGAAGGCAATTACTGCAATAGTCGATGTTTAAAGGGCCATGGCCCGATCGTAATAGCTTCGTCCCCAGGGGACCCAGATTTTTACCAGAAGTGGTCAATATTTTGATATCAGATGAAATTTACTATTTTCTCATTTATCCTGTGAAATCTTAGGCTAAAGATGTTTGGTTGGGTGTTATGAGCGAAAATGTGCACCATTTTGGTCGACCAATATTGATGTTACACAGTACTCTATGGGGGATTAAAAATCACGTTCTTAGCCCTCACTTCAAAACGGCGTGAAATATTTGGCGAGGAAACTTTACAGATGCGGTTTTGGGTAAAAGTTCGTCTTCAAGATGTAAAAAAGGAGAACAAGGAAACGAGGGAAGATAAAATTCCACTCCTTTGCCGCGACTCAGATACAGTTCCTTCACGCTACAGCCGTGTCCGGTACCATTTCTCAAGTTACGCCTCTTCTCTTCAGTACCTTGCCAGGCCGCTGTTTGAATCCTTCTTTCCTACCTTAACCCTGTGTATCGTGTTTTCCTCTCTCTTTCCCGTTTTCCTTCCATTCTTTCTTTAAGCTTGTTTATCCTGAGTTTGAACCTTGGGAATTTGTATATCAACTTATATGCGTCACCCGACGCGATATAGTTATAGTAGTCCATCTAAGAGCACACGCGCCCTCTATAGTGAGTTACCTAGGGATCACCAGTCTCGCGCTGCGGGTGCGCTCGGGGCTAGGTCAGCGGGGGGGGGTGTTCAATTCTCGACGCATAGGTCTAGTTGTAGGCTTTATTATAAAATTTGGTAAATGGATGCTCAATCCATGAGCACCAAAAATTGGAGCATATTATCCACAAACTTAGTCTTTAGTTTTCCAAAAGATCGATTAAACGCAGGGGGGGGCTGGCCAAGATAGCGTGTTTTGCCGTTCCCATAGGTTAGCACGTAATCCACGAAACTTGACAAATATTCTAAAGTCGAAAATAGTGTGAATATCAATATTTTTCACTCAAAAAACAAAAAATCCGTTGGGTTGACGAATCAACTCAAGTGTCAAGCTATTTGTCTGGTATGAATAACGGTACAAACGGATCAATTTTGAACGACGCTCGCTTGACCTCATGTTCAATCGCAGAGTCACCGCGATTTATAGCTGCGGACCATGATGTACCAGGCCCGGTACCAGGTAGCCCCGGGTAGCCATGCACCACCGTGGAATGATTCGGTTGACCTGCATGTAGCAATCACCTCTCAGTCCGTTCTTTAAAAACGATTGATGAAGTTTTGCAGCACATATGCACCACCGAATTAAAGCAAGGCAATTGAAACGGTCGCGGCTCCGTACGGGGAATTCCCACTCGCCACACACTGATCTATTTATAAACGAGCACAGTGACCTCAAATGCGGTCACTGTTCAGGCTAGTCCAATGACTCGTTCGGCAGTGTCGCGCTATGGAATGAAGCTTGGCCGCCACCGCCTGATTAAACGCATGATTTTATTATATCTATAATCATTAAACCAATTTCATGCCAAAAGTCATTACTACCGTGTGTCTACCTTCTTTTTTGTGCACCAAAGGTGATATTTTTAAAATATCTAGAAAATGTAAGCATCTAAAAGTTTGGAATGGGTCACTCACTTCCTTTGGGGTTACTCCATTCCCCAAGAGTAATAACCTTTTATTTTTCATGAAGATTAAAAACTGTTATACAGTGTATAAATTTAGTAAAACACGCTAAAAATGAGCAAAATAATGAGGTTTGCATTTTTTATGTTCATTTTTTTACATGAACCTTTAATTAAAGCTTAGACAACTTCGCACTCGGGTCCAATGAAGTGACACCCTAAAATATTTTCGTTCACATTCTGTAAAAAAAATGATAAAAACACTATTAAGAAATATTGAAAAATAGTCTTCTTTTGGTGCATCAAAAAAGAGGAAAGACACTGGTATTATTTCTTTGAGGCATTGAAACGGTTTTATAGTTTTAATTTTCACAATAAAACAAAAACCCCGTCATTGATATTATTTTTAAAAATAAAAAGTGGACGACTGGACAATTGTTTTAACACAGTGGGTTGAACACTCTCCTATTGGTATTGAACGACTCTTGTTTTGGTTTCAACGTCTCTTTTGTTTCTGGTTCAGTGTAAAAGGTTTGTTTTAACACTTAACACGGAACGGTTTGCCACATGTTGATGGATAACGGGATTCCTAGGGTCCTTACTCCGGAAATGCATTTCCAATATGAATAATTCAGCGAAAATTACACAGTCCAGTACAGTTCTAGGCACATGTGCTATGCATTTATGGGGTTGGGTCAACCACCCTATGAGAAAAAAACAAGCACGTATAGTGAGTACAACGAATTCACCTGCAGAAAATGTTTTTTTAAAATCTTTAGGTGAACCACCATGCAGGGTCATGTATTCCCCGCATGCTTGGAAGGATGGAGGGGCAAACAAAAGTTCATCCGTCATAGTTTGCATTCCGGAAAAAAACCCAAAATATGGTTTTTAAATTATGGGCAAAGTGGCAGGCACACTCGTTTGACTTCAAGCAGTGGCGTACCAGGCGCGGGGCGGGGGGGGGGGGGGAGGGCAGGGGGGCGCGAGCACCCCCAAACGGAACCTTTGCCCCCATTTGCCCCCCACCAAAATGAAATGAACGGACATTTTGTACAGGTATATGGAAGGACCAATTACGCACCCTCAAAAAATGTTTGGCACCCACCCCTTCTGCCCCCCCCCCATTTGCAAAGGTTGGTTACGCCACTGACTCAGCAAATGATGCAGGGTGTAACTCCTGATATTGACTTGATACAATGAAATTGTTAAAACAAGATGCTTAAAGAACACGAAAACAACGACAAATATTAAAATAAGTGTTATGTTCGAAATAGTTTCCTGTTAAAAGGTACTTCAATATCGATGTATCTCTTTCGGTGTAGTATGTTCAATATGGTTGAGGACTTAAAAGTACACAGAAGGAACTTCTCATGAGTGGCACCCCCGACATTTCTCTGAATTATCGTACAGATTGTATGATAAACACGCATGAACGGTGTCCCCACACCATTGGCGAGCAAAATCTGGCAATTGTTGCATTCGGTGGGGTAGTGTTGTGTCAGAGATTTTGGGAACATCACCGTGCACCTTGTTTTGTGGGGAAAATCTAGAACCGCTCCTGATTTGCTATTACAAGTTTGAAGTCCATATTTGATTTACAGTTTTCATTAGAAGGGAGTTATGGTCATTTTTATTACTTGTTTTGTACCAGGGAGTCGTTAAACATTAGCATAACATAAACAAGCACAAATCAATTACTATAAGCGGAGAGGGAGCGAATTTGTGCACCTGTAGCTATATCTGCCTTTCAATTTATTCTTATGTAGGGATAGTATGGATTTGGTCGTCAGTGGTGTGCATTGGTCCGGACTCAGCTTGGGTCTATGATTCCATATTTATTTATTAGAAGACCCCAGACTTCCCAGTTCCTGGAGTTTTTTAAACTAGGGGTGTAGAAACTTAAATGAAACCGGCCACAGTGCCGGATGGCCCCTTTGGGAAGGAGTTCAAATGGCATAAAGGAGGCAATGTTCTGGCCATAGGGTTCGAAGTTTAAAGGTCCATGGCCAGATCGCTAATAGCCTAGTCCCCAGGACCCAGATTTTACCAAGAAGTGGTCATGATTTTGATTATCAATGAAAGCCTAATATTTTTCTCATTATCTGGAAAATCTTAGGGCTAAAGGGATGTTTGGTTTGGATGTTATGAGCGGAAATGAGCACCATTTTGGTGTTCGACAATATGATTTACCAAGTACCTCTATGGGGATTAAAAAATCACGTTTTAATGCTCCGCAATTCAAAACGGGTTGAAATATCGGCCGAGAAACTGTACAGATGCGATTTTGGGGGTAAAAGTTTTCGATAAGGAGTTGTAAACTTATAACTGAAAAAATGGGCCATCATCCTTTAGGCTTGTTTATCCTGCAGTGAACCTTTGGAATTTGAATATCAGTTATCATGCGGTAACCGAACGCGATATGTTAGTCCATTAGAGCACCACGCCGCCTCTATAGGGAGTTACATAGCGAGCTATGTATGGGGGATTTCTGGGGTGAGGACGCGACTTTGAACGCGTTCGTAGTTTGGGCCAAGAGTCAGAGTACAACGAACGTAAGATACTCTCACGGTCCAGTCGTTTTTGATAGATATTTAAAAACCTCTCGCCTCGCGCTGAGGCTGTGCGTCGGTGTGGTAGGTCAAGCTGGGGGGGGGGTGCTTCAATTCTCGACGGACTAGGTCTAGTTTTGTAGGATTATTGATAAAAGTTGGTAATGGAGGTCCAATCCAATTGAGCACCAAATGGAGCATAATTATCACAAAAACTTAGCTCTGTAGTTTTCCAGAGATCGATAAAACGAATTTTGATTTTATTTTATTATATCTATAAGTCATAAACCATTTCTGCCAAAAGTCATATACCGTGTGCTACCTTCTTTTTGTGCACCAAAGGTGATATTTTTAAAAAATCTACAAAATGTACGCATTAAAGGGGAATTGGGTCACTCAATTCCTTTGGGGGTTACTCCATTCCCCCAAGAGTAATAACCTTTTATTGTTCATGATGATATAAAACTGTTATCAGTGATTAATAGAAAAAAAGCTAAAAATGAGCAAAATAATGAGGTTTGATTTTTATATGTCATTTTTAAAATTAACCTTTAAAAAGCTTAGACACTTCGCACTTCGGGCAATGAAGTGACACCCTTAAAATATTTTTAGTTCACATTTGTAACAAAAATGATAAAACTTTTCTAGGAATATTGAAAATAGTCTTCTTTGGGTTGCATCAAAAGAGAAATAGGAAATAACACTGGGATTATTTCTTTGAGGCATGAACGGTTTATAGTTTAAATTTCCAAAAAAACAAACCCGTTTCATTGATATTTTATTAACAATAAAAAGTGGATCGACATGGACAAGTTATAAACAGTGGGTTGAACACTCCTATTAGTGTGGGTTGGATGTCAATGAAACAGTTGCCGTAGGATTTTGGTGCTAAATTTGATTTCTTGCTGTTTTTTATTCATTAGGGACCAGAAAAGTCAGAAAATTGATGGGGTGCAAATTCTCGGGACTGCTGCCCCCTTCCTCAAGGGGGGAATGTACTACAGGGAAAAATTTAAAATTCAAGTCAAACTGTGTTTTAAATGTACATTAACATGTTCTTCTCCTTATAAGGATTAAAAAAGTATATATTTGCCTAGGTTCCGGACCGTTTAGTTCGGCGTATAGCCATAATGGTTCAAGGTCATCATGGGGTAAAATTTCCCAATGCTCAGATTTTGTCTGAAACTGGGTGCATTAGTTGTTAGTATTGTCGCACAGGGATCCAAAAATGTATTATTTTGCAGTGTGAGACATTGTTGGCTAATTACTAGCAAAATGTCGAAAGGGTATACATGGCTTGGGGGGGCTGGTCACCAGAAAACTTTCCCTGGAGTCGCTATGGTGATATCAAAAATCAATTAAAATGCATTTTCTGTTTCAGTATTGACTCAAGGAATCATTGGACACCACTGTCAACAAACATCGGAGCATTTTACCCCCAGGGTGACCTTGAAACCCTTATGGGGCTATACCGCTTTAAAACTCAGGTCGAGAAAACCTATGCCAATATATAATTTTTATAATGCTTATGAGGAGAGAAAACGAACGCGTTAGTGTACAGTTACTACAAACAATTTGACTCGAAGTTTAAATTTTTCCTGTACTAACATTACCCCCCTTGCAGGAGGGGGCCTCAGTCCGAAAAACGAAAAAGTTGCATCCCCATAATTTGTGAAGTTTAGGTTCTATTGAAACAAAAACAGCACAAAATCAAATTTAGCATGAAAATCATAACGGGAATACACACCAACCCACAATATATTGGTATTTACCGACTCTTGTTTTGGTTCAACGTATGTTTTGTTCTTGGTTCAGGGCAACTGTGTTTTAACACTTACAACCGGTTACGGTTGCACATGTTGATGGATAACGGCTTCTAGGGTCTTACTCCAGGATACAACTCCTTACCCCATTTCTGTACGATTGTTTTCTCTGTTTCTTTTCCATAGGAATAATTCCGCTGAAAACTCTACACATGTCAAAACTACTCTAAAAGTAAGTTCAAGTTCATTTTTATTTACACCTCATCTTCCGTTTAAGATACAATAATAGCAAAATACATTATAATATAAGCGAAAATATACATGGTAAAGCGCAAAAGAAGATTAATATATCCTTTCAATTCCCTAAATACCATTTTTGCTACTTTTTCAAAATCACGGAGCGACCCCTTCCCTGTGTTTAGGGGGAAACGCTCCTAAATCTAACACGCAAAGTGGCGTAGACCCAGGTGGGGGCAGGGGTGCAGACTGCCACTCTGAAAAACAAATGAGGGCAAAGCGGGCAAATGAAAGGATAATATTTCATATTAAATTACAGCCCGTTTTCGGACTCTTTTGCTCTGGACCGGGAAATTTTGACCTGTTATCGGGACATTTGTGAACTACCGTGAACTACACCCTTAGAGCAACCAGCCTGGCTAGCACTGACTAAGTTAAAGCACACGGCAGGGGTCAGCAGGGTGCAAAAAAATGCGGGAGCTGGGAGCGCCGCTCCGAGGAAATGGGTGAAAGTCTTGAGGTTGTCTATGTGGAACATTGATGTTGCTCTGAGGAAATGGAAAGAACAATTTTTGCCCCTGGGGGTGCTTCCTTAACTTTTTGATAAGTGGCAAATCCCAAATAGCATAAGGGATTTAGGGATTATGGTGGACATAGATACAAAGGTCAGTATTGTTTGGGTTTGTTTGTTTTTATGAATCTTACCCGCCGTTAGTGGATAGGGGAGGGGCTCCATTGAACTAAGTCGTAAAAATATTTTTTTCCTTACATCCAATATCGTCAAGATTTGCATGGTTTCAAATAGATATACAGTGGCGTAGCTAGTGGACGTGGCGCCCGGGTCAAGATGTTAACGTGGCCGCCCCCCCCCCCGGCCCGCGCGTCAGCTGAGCAAAAAAAGGCGTGGGGATCTATGGACGCTCCACGTTTTAAATCATGGCGAGTTTTCCCGCGATGTCGAGTTCACGCGCTGTGTATCGAGTTTCCTCGCCATGCATCTGTCGGATGGTTGCAGCGTTATATGTTGAGTTTATAGCGCTATATGTCCAGTTGCCCTCTATACATAGAGAGGTGTGCTCTCTATATGGTGAGTCTTGACATAAAGCATGTCCAGTGTCAAAATACGACATGTATTTTTTCTCAAAATGAGGAAAACTCGGACATGATTTTTTGAGTGTTGTATGTGTTAACAAAAAATAAGTGAAGTTTGCTCATGTTGAGGGAAAAAAAAATCATTTGTCGAGTTTGCTCATGCTTGAGAAAAAAATAAGCTAGAGTTTGCTCATGTTGAGAAAAAAAATCATGTCCAGTTTGCACATTGTTGAAAAAAAAATCATGTCCAGTTTTTTAAAAAACTCGGCATGATTTATTTGGGACATGATTTATTCGGGACATGCATGATGTATGAAATCGGCACATAGAGGTTCAAAAACTGGGATAGGCAGCGCTGTAAAACTCGACTATAGCGGGGTGGGTAAACTCGATTACAGCGCATGAAACTCGCCATGATTGATACGTGAGCGTGACATATGGGATCAGGGCTCGCGTAGGGCCCTAATGTGGTCCAGACGCAAAAAGCACCTTACGGGGTCCAGGGCGCGGAGCCCCCGGAGGCTTGCGGGTTTTAGCATGTTGAATGGCCTCACAGAGCTCTCAGTTACTCACTACATGAAGCAAATGATCTTGTTGGAGTGCTTCAGGAGTCTCAGATATCAATCATCTCATTAATCTCCAAGCAGTACAAGCAGATGAACTATAATTGCACTGGAGGAGGTCCAGGGGCGGGCCCCCGTAAGCTAGTTGGGTGTTAGCATGTTTGAGTGCCTTGAGAGAGCTCTCAGTTTCTCTTTATCATGAAGCAATGAACTATAACGTACCTGGGGTTCAGGGGGCGGACGCCCAGCGGAACTCTCGATTGTTTGAGTGCATTTGGAGAGTTCTCATTATCTCAGTTATCATGACAAAGCAAATGTCTATAGCTACCTGCCCCAGATGGGGCAGGAAGCTCTCGAGTTTTTTTAGCAAGTTAAGACCTTCATAGGGCTCTCAGTTATGCCTTTATGACCAGTTCTTTTTATTTTTCTCTAGAGTTTTAGCAGTTAAGTACCTTCATAGGGCTCTCAGTTATTTAGCCTATTGGAAGTTTCTTTTATTTTTCCCAACGTCATTTCGCACCCCTGAGGTGGCGCCCGGGCATGTGCCCCCCCACGTTGCACCCCTAGCTACGCCACTGAAGCGATATTCAATTCACTAATTGGCGTTTCCTGAAACCAGAATTAAGTTTGTAACGTTAACCCAGGATCAATAAAGTGCAACCCTCAAAATTCGAGTTTAGTACTGTTGATTGAAAATTACGAATGATACCAGCATTCCCTATTAAGAGCTCGTGTTTTTCATGCGAATATACTTTACTAATCAGATATCTCATCTCTTGGATGTAATACTTGGAGATAACTAAAAGTTAAAAAAAAAAAGACACCACCTACTTAGCCAACAACAAAAACAGCCGACAAGTACACACACACAACGTATATAATTGTAATGGTAAATGCGCACAAATCAAACATGTCAACGCCTTGCATCATGTACATGGTTACAGCACACAAGATGTCTGATGTAAAACAAATCGATATGTGTTCCACAGGGATCCGTCATTGGTCCACAGGCTTTTACTTATTATACTCTGAATGTTAGCAAGATTATTGAAAAAAACCACCAACTTAATTATCATGTCTATGCCGATGACGTTCCGATATACGCTAGTTGTAACCTAACCTCGCTGGTGAAGAAAAACTGTTGCGCTTTGTTCCAAATTGACACAGTGTTGTTTACGATTCCAGGCATGGAGGTTGAGTAAACAGACTGGCTTAACCAGCAGTCTGAGTTTTTGTGGCTTTATCTACCCATCACGAGAGTTCTTTAAACATATGCTCTACTTAGAGACCAAGTCATCCCTAGCTCCCCTTCTATACGGAACCTTTGATAGCTCCATTACCATGGGTAATCATTACTTCTTTGTCTCGTTCTGTTCACTTTCAATTACATAACCGCAATCGCTATCCGCAAAGATATTGATACAGATACTTGCCATAAAATGGTCCGCACCTGATTTTTGTCTAAAGGGGCATTAGTTGCAACTCTCTTTTGATGGCATCTATCCGTTACTCTAGTTCTCTCCAATGGCGTTCCAATTTCCAAGAGGATAAATTCAAGGTTCTTATCATGGCCTTCGAAGCTTTTCATATCAATTCCCTGTCGGTAATCTATATTCATATTACAGCTAATACATCCACTATCTTGCTCTCTGTTCTAGCTTAACCATCAATGTTTCCCCTTAACCCTGACTGCCTTTTGGTTTCGAGCCTTTCTCCAGAGAGGAAGGGATGGGTAATGGGTAGAAGCTAAACAATATTCTACGTCCCTGGCGGGATTTGAACCCGGGGCCTCCGGCGAACCATAATTTGCCATTTTAGCATGGATGGCAAGCCACGAGGGAGTCGCTGGCCCAGCAGCGATTCGTGCCCATATGGGTTTGGTACGATACGTCAGCGCATTTTTGGACTTAGTGTATTTTCCCAACCCCAGCTCATTGTTTTATTGGGGTTTTTGGTAGGGATAGGGTTTAGACGTTATTTTATTGTCCCTGCCTTGTAATACCCATCCTTACATTATGATTATGAAATTTGGGGCTATGCAAAGTTACCTAACCTTGCTACGACTTCGAACCTGAACTCTGATAATCACCTACCCCACACTTGTTTAGTTCAACTTGGTCGTTATCAATGTACGCATTAATCTTTTTCCCATTTCTCTGCTATTTTTTTCCAATGTGCTCTTCTCTTTTATTTCCCAGTGCCGAGATAACACTGTGTTAACACTTGCTGAATTGTCACTTAAGTCATGTTTACAGTGAGAGTAGTATGTTTAACAAAACTCCTCCTATTTGTCCCTACTAATGATCCAAACAAATGTGGGCTAATTCAATAACGATCAAAGATCAAAAGGATACAAGGTATGGAAGAACTCGAACCGGTAGCTCCCCGACCTCCGCAATTGCTCTACCACTGCATTGGTGGTCGAACCCGAAACAGCTAACAATACTCTGACTCTGAATCAGCTAACAGGCCGTGCTATATTGTTATATACTACCGCGAGATCAATATTGAATACCAACCATCTATCACATAATATAATATTAATATATAATTTAATCAGGATTTGTTTTATATAGGTATCGAAATTTCTTTGTTCTGACTTTTTTTTATTAAGCGTGCAAATGAGTTCTAGCAATGAGTTGCAAGACAGTATGCGTGAACATGAACATGGACAAAATCATCCTAACCAAGCAACTTTCCATCGACAAAGCATACCCCAAACAGGTATTTTGTCTGTTTTTGCTACCCTCCCATTAACAAGTAAGGCACTTGCATTGTGCGTTATAACCTTTATTATCTTTGCTTTGCCTTTCCGTTGTACAAGCATTTGATGGTTTTTGAGGCTCTCTGCTTAATGTCATATTACAACACCCCCTAAACACGTATATCACAACCATTTAGAAAAAAACATACCTTTTTCCATAGTTTTGGCTGTTTTGGACACGTAAGTCATGTACGCCGCGTACATCTACTGTTAGGGTTTCACGCATCATATCCACCTACTTTTGAATGCCCCCGCCCCCCAGTTCAGAAGGTTGAGAGATCCGCTATAACAACACACACAAAAAGCAACCCCTCTAAACAACAGCTAACCTGAACTACCGCGCCTTATTTCTTATGAAGTCAAATAATGAATTCATCAATGTAACTGGTTGTGTGAAAGTGTTGTGAATCTCATGTGTTCGTCCAATGTCTGACTAGACAATTTTTCCTAACCACTTGTGATAAAAACCCATGACAAAAGAACCATTATCCAAAGTTGCCGTATTGCTCCCTGGCCGGAGATAAAGAGCTATGCAGGACCCAGATCCTTGAAATATCCCTGCCAGCTGTGTCAAAAAGCAGCAAAGTGGGGCCAGGAAGCCATTGCATGTGATTGCTGTGATAACTGGTTCCATGTTGATTGCCTTGGATATGAATGACCGATTTACAATGCTCTGAATAATCACTCCTAGTGTTCTTGGTTGTGCCTACAATGTGGTCCTTACCTAATTTTTCAAACACTTCTTTGAAAGTTATGGGGATTGAAGACGAACGTTACAGGCACCTCTCTGATAGTGACAATTTAATTAATCGTGACCAATTTATCCGAAAGTGACATTTCTTCTATAAATGCCAATCTTTTGATAGTGTGCATTTGGATTAACAATGGTTGCGCCAACCCATGGCATCAAGGTCCAAAACCAGCAACTAGAACCAACAAATGAGAACAAATTAAAATCCTCTCAAGACCGAGTCGGCGTCAGCGTACTACCAGTGGAAAATGATCAATCTCCAAGTTGTCAGAGTTTAAGCGAAGCTCCCAAACTTTGAAACCTTGTTGCTACAGAAGACCCTGATGTGGTTATAGGACACAGGTCTTTTCTGCATATTCTATTGCGACAGGGTGCAATATTCCCACCAACTACAATGTTTTTCGACGTGACAGACTGATCTGTAAAAAAAGGAGCGGCGGTGTCTTCATTGCCCATTAAAACTGCTTGTTGTATCAAAGGATAGTCCCACCTGAATACTTACTGTGAAATTGAGTGGATTTCTATCATGCCAACGGTTGTCTCCAGTTTACATAGAGCTTATTATAGACCGCCGCTTCAGAGTTGATTATGCAAAGGAGCTAGATGCCTCCTTATCCAAGATCCATCCAAATGCTAATATATGGCTGCTTGGCGATCGCAATCTCAGATGTGGATTGGGAAACCGATCTTTCAGACCAGGAGGTGCCTACCCGGCTGTCAGCAAGTACTTAATTGATGTTTTTAACGACCATCATCTTCACCAAGTGGTGGATAAACCTACCCGTAACCAACATCCTCGACCTTGTCTTACCATAATCTGCTGCTCTGCCGAGTATTTCAGTGTGAACTGTGGAAGAGGGATTTGCAGTACTGAAACCCAAAAATACCAGCCACCGAGACGCAAAGTGTTACTTTATAATAAAGGAGATTTCACTGGTGTCAATGCCGACATGAATAAACTTAACTCTGAACTGACTGACGATATTGTCATCAACAATTCCATTGATAGTTTGTTTTCTTCATTTAAGAATGCCCTTCTCAATTCCATGGAAAATCACATTCCAACAAAATGTCCTCCAGCCATTTCACATATCCATGGATCAACAGCTCCATCAAAAGAGATGTGAATAGAAAAAAACGTCTTTATAATGAGTGAGTATTAAGATTTAATGACAACTCAACACAATTGGGTTATATTGTGTCATTAAGGTAAAAAAAAAAAACATCTAACCTTTTAAATTCAAAATCATTTTAAAACATACACCATAGTAAATTCTAATCACAACGTTTTTTTTTTTAAATTAACAATATTTAAACCAACAATTGTAAATAGATACATATCATACACTGATGAACCAAATCATCACCCATCCATGTATAAAATAAGATAATCCAATTGAATACAACAATTCACATAGAAAAACACAGCTTCACAAGATACACTGATCAAATCTAAATTAAAAATACGGAATACACATCATATACTGATCACAAAGTTCATCACCCATCCATGTACCATAAAAAAATTCAACTACAGATACTAATGATCACATCAGATCCCCTTTAAAACACGATAAAGCAATAACAGTATTGAAACATTAAGGCAATATTTTACAGATTAAATAGATGGTCTTATATATATATACATATGTAATTGATACATGTAAATAGTATGTTCTATGTTAACTAATACAGATTATTAAACTACTTATACGAATAATACAAATTATCAGATTATTTTAACAAGTACATTAAATGCAGTCATACAATAGAAACCTTAATACAACCTTAAATTTAAATACAACCCGTCTGTTCAAATAACAGACGAGTTGCCCCTTATAGTCGCCTTTTAGGACATGTAAGGGGGGACAGCGGGCCTATTCTAAACCCCGAACCCGCAGGGGGCCCCTTTTAGTCGCCTTTTACGACACGTAAGGGGGGACAGCAGGCCTATTCTTAACCCCGAACCCGCAGGGGGTAAAAACGTCTTTATAATAGAGCCAAAAAGAGCAGCACTGCAGATTGTTGGTCCAAATTCAGGAAAGCTCGTAGACAGATTGACCAGAAAATCAGGAAAGCTAGGAAGGTCTACATTAGAGATGTCGTTGGAGCCAGTTTTAAAATCGGATAATCCTAAGCCCTTCTGGAAGTTTGTTAAATCCAAAAAGACAGAAGTGTCTGGAGTGTCTCCCATGAATGTCGCTGGTAGTATCTTAGCTGGAGCCAAGGAAAAAGCAGAGGCCCTGAACCGTCAATTCTGTTCCGTCTTTACTCAAGAAAGACTCACTCCCGGATCTTGGACAAAGTAGTGTTCCTGATATTCACGATCTTGAAATCAACACCGATGGGATTGAAAAATTACTCAATGATTTAAATCCGAATAAGGCAGCCGGGCCTGACAACATTACTGCTCGTGTTTTGAAATCGTGTTCAACAAGTATTGCACCGATTCTCCAAAAGC
>JAMKCH010078523.1:0-17519 GCA_023653785.1 Ophioderma brevispina | reverse complement strand
TTATAGGCATATTTGTTAATTGAGCTACATAGTATTACCTTTGATATGAAACAAAAATCAAGTATTTGGATGATTTTTATTTTTCAACCATGTCAAATTTGTTTGACATAATTACAGAACTGCCCTTTATCTGTAGGAATTCCCATGTAGTAGAATTTGATACCAAATGCCCTCACAATGACCTTTAATACATATAATGACCCAAAATGCAAGATACCCTATTGAAAGTATCTTTAAGACATTCTTTATGTTCCAGGCTTTATTTGATACCACACATGATAGGTTTCTGGGGAATTTCCATTTTGACATATTGAGCAATATGCAAAAAAGGGTGCGGGGCATATGATCATCATACACTGAGGTCCCACTTTTTGGGCACCCCTTCTTAAGTTGCTTTGTACACCCCCAGGGAATGTCGTTGCCAAGTTTCATGCTTTTGTCCAGAAGTGCACGATTTTTTGTATGGTTATCTACTTGACACTAATGGGAGTACCCAAAGCAGTTTATGGAGTGACTTGCTGGTCAAGCTACTGCAGGTGTACAAGGTTGCTGACTACCCCCTACTTTGTGGCCGGCAATGTTGTACCCATGCGGTGTGGGTACTCCATGGATATATTAACAGGTACTTCAAAGGTGTGTTGTATGTTGAAGACGGGAGGTGCACTAGTCACATGGCTTTCTCCATATCATTTCCAGCGGTTTGTGATCTGGATGCCGGTGAATCTCTTCAAAGAGGGTGGTGTGACAACGGTGTATTCGGAAGATGAGGGCAAGTGTTTCCCGTTCGATTTGCAAACAGGTTTGATCTTGTGTAGGCCAAGTTCAAACATCTTTGTGAGGCATCCCCTCAAAGAACAGTGGGTTTTGATGGATCAAAATTATTACCAAAAATGCTCTGTTGTTAGTGCTTTCTTCAATGCATCGAATGCTGCTTGGTGATCCTCTGCCAAAGCATACCTTATCATTCTTGAATAGGTCTCTAATAGTATGCTCCCTTCGACATGCAAAGCTGTTAGTTATGGTGCCATGTGATAATAATAACAAAAACATTGTAGATCATCTTGTCGTGCAGGGTGGACATAGGTTGCTGTCCTCTACCTTCGCGGGTACTGTCAGGTACCTTAAGCTGTATAAAGCATTCCACAGAAATTGATCCGGTGGGCTTTGTCACACATTTTGAGATATTGAAAACGAGACGTGTTTTGCTGTCTCTAGAACTTGAACCTGGTTAGATTATTTTCCTCCTCCGTCTCGCGCATAAATGGATGTATCATCGACAAACGTGGATCTGGATTTCCTACCGGAAATCATTTTACGAAATTCCTATCCACAATGCACCACACGATGTACGAGTAGATATGAATCAATCCAGCCCCACGCTCGCGGTTTAGGGAGCCTCTTTAAACTAGCGCACATTTTGTGGCGCAAAAATACAAGGCAATCAAGGAGTACTCGTCGGTCACAAATTTATGTACAGCAAAACGGTTTTCGCCCACAGTTATGACAGAAAAAGACCGTAGACACAAACATCATAGAATATATGCGCTATTTATTTTATCTACTCGTTACATCGATGGTGCATTGTGGGATAAGAAGTGCGGTTAAAGAAATTGATTTCCGGTAGGAACCCAGGATCCACGTAGTTCCCAACACATCCAGGTACCTGCTCGATTATGTCATCCTATACTGTTGGAATATGTCCTGACTTACTCGATAGCCCGAATGGTAACATGGTAAACAGCATCGTCCAAATAGTGTACTGAACATTGTGATCTCCGCAATGTTTGCCAAATGTACCGACCAGTATCCTGGCTTTGGTGTCCAACATGGAGAAGTATTTTGCTCTGGTGATGAACGATGCAGTTGAGCTCCTCAAGGGTTGGAATTTTGGGGGGAAAACACGTAAGACTCTTGGTTCAGTCGCTTGGAATCCAAGCAGGACTCGCAGTGATCCTCCTCTTCACACTGCAGTCAGCAACTACACCCTCTGTGTAATGAGACACCCGAAAATGCTCCCTGATCTCATCTTGGTGAGTTTCAGCGTTCAGTGTCTTTTATGTGTATACGCATTTGCGCGGGTGGGTTGATGGTGGGTTTGGCATCATCTTTCAACTGAAGGGTTACCTTGCATTGAAGCTGCCAATACAACAAACGATCCCGATTACATAGATTGCACCTAGACCTTCAGAATAGCTCTTTGCGATGATATAGTACTTTACATGAGTTCCTTTTAGATTGGTTACTAAACCACGACAAAAACTGAGTAAACTTCTTTTGAACAGAAATGTATACGCCAAACTGATAAAACATAATAGATGTTGTGCATGGCAAAAATGCAGACAATGCAGGTGACACCTCAAGTACAACTACTGCTGAATTTAAACCAAAAGTCTGGGGCTGATAAAGGTGCAAGGCGAGATTTTTGGAGCACCCATATATTGTGTCCATATGTAGTGATTTCGTTAGATAGACCCCCAATAGATTTCTCACCTTGTATTTGGGTTACAGAAAATGCCTTAAAAGTGAAAACAAAAGGCGATTGTATTGCGTAATTTCAATAAAACGGATGAAGTTCGATTTGCTCCTATACGAATTAACATTGGACAATTTTTGTTACCAAAGATAATACTGGTTCAGCTTAATCCTTTCAACGTGGGTAGGCGGCCGGGACATTTTTGATAAAAAGCTTATATTGGTGCAAAAATCATGAAATTGTCAGATTTTTTAGGGATATGTTAGGAGAAATTTCCGTTGTACTTTAACAGAGGTTGATGGCCTGCACATCTTGCTAAGGTTGTGCAAAAATGTACCTCCTGAAATGTTTAAAGAAGAGTGACTGCAATATATGATGAGCCTTGTTTATCCCTGTCTAATCCACACATCAAAAGCCACCTTTTTTAGTTCATCTCTCAGCTTTAACATTCAGACTTCTTGGCACTTCAATGATAGAGATCATCACCTGGGCCCTTGGAACACCTATTTGGGTTAATGCGATAAAATTATGCACACCGAATTATTAGTAATCATTACACATGAATCGCAACCGAGAGCGAATATTTAAATGATATAGTGTGTGGAACTTATTTAAATGATTTATTAAACCTACAATGATAGAAAACTTTCTAAACAAGCAATTTACTTTATCACAGAATCCTAATTAGCTAATCATGGTTTTATTACTTTGAAAAATTAATGAAAACAGGCTTACTGCACCCATGGTTTACAAGCATTGTATTCCGTCATGTGAACTAGAGAGTGGGAGTTATCCAGGTAAACGGTATGTTCAGTCGTGTAACCGTGACTGATGATGACTGCCGAATTTGGCATTCTGTATCATTATATAATTAGGAAAAAAGAGAATGAAGAAGGGAGGCCAGAGGCCTTGCATTGCTTCCACACATCAGGTAAAGGTATTGTGGTCTTAAATTTGTGGAAGAGAGTTCACAAATCATACCTTTACTTTCTTGGAAACAGATTATTAATTCAAGGTATCGGTAACCACATAACTACAAAAAATAGGACTGCCTATTAAGCACCCAAAAGATAGGACTGTATTACAGCACCCAGTGGAACAAGTTGGAACAACCTGTTATGATCAAGGCTGTCTGTAAGAAACGACTAAAACTTACTATTTATTTCGTCACACTGTATTGTATATTGACATTTTCATTCTCAAGATTGAACATTGCGTTTGCAGTTTGAAATCGGTGCTTTAGCTTTAGGGGCACACTGTCTAGAAAAAAAAAAATAAACACAAATTGGTACACTCCCTGGTAGTCTGTTGTGCACATTGGATCCAGGAGCCTACTAATCTAGGTTTAAAAACCACAAATAACTGTTGTGGTCAGGTGGCAGTGTTTGTGCTACTCAGGGCAAACTGCCTTTTTGAGGAAGAAAGGGCGGGGGGGGGGGGGGAAGCAGCCCGGGCGGCGAGAGACCTACCGGATAAAAAATTGGGGAAAAGGGGAGAAAATAGACTTGAAAAGGTGGGGGTGGGGGGGGGGGGGGGGGGGGGGGGAGCTCTGCCTGAGTTGAACTTATTGAAACTTGCTAGTGGAAGCATATGGAACATAGGCCAGGTGAATTTGGGACCCTCAAATTGGTGCTTGATAGAGATTCTCGCCATGGTATTACTCTTTCTTTAGCCTTAGGGAGGGAGGGGGAATGTGCTCCACTCCTCACATGATATCTCCTAATATGATCTGTGGCTTAATTTGTACAGATGTGTGACCAAAGAAGAAGTTGGTAGAGACCTTGAACAAGCTAGTTTGCTGCAAAACATACAAATCGTTGACGGCGGGTGAAAACTAGCCAAATCCCTACTATTTTTAAATCTGATACTGACCTGTTTTAGATCCACGCTTGCTTTTTTTGACATTCTTGGGATCCAGTAATTGCTTGACCCTTGCTTTTGCTCGGGCAGAACTTCGTATGGTCCTGGTTGTCATCACTTGTGGTTGTATACCTGCTACTTTCAGCTTGACGATGTTACATGTGTAATAAAAACAATGAAATCCATAGCACAGATCTATAGTTTTAATACCGGTCCCCCTGTTATATTGTTGTATTGTATTTTATATGTTTCATGATCAATCTAACAATATATCTTAATCATCTTTTTTTAATATTATCTAATATATAATTATGTTATTAAATGTGCGTGCTCCGATCTCTTTTGGGACCCCCCTCATTACCTGGAAGTAGTATCGATTTTGATCACATTTTGCCTCATTGTTCGCCCTCACATTTGACCCCTCACTCCCTTTCAATTCTCAAATCTACACAAAAACCTGCCATTTTAGGTTAACCATCAATATTGCACAGTATTGAAAAGGTTTGCTATATGCGTTGATGGCTTCTAACCATAAAACCATAATTTTTGTTTTCCCACGAATTGAGGGGCGTACGTGCAAAGTGCCAGGCTCTCATATCAATTAGAGAACACAATAGGCAGAAATCGGAACAAGCACCTTTAATAACAATATTATAATCATAATAATTTATGATAGCAATGCTAACATTAAAGGTTCAACACGAGATTTAAAGGTAACCCAAATTTGTTTCATAATAGTACTTTCAATATATTGACTAGACACTCAATAGATTTCTTATGTTTTTTTTTTTTTTTTTTTTTTTTTAAAATTAGGTTAAAAACGCGTGTTTTTTTGTTTTTATTAATTTCATATAAAATATAAGGCTGATTCACATTTGGGCGCCTCCAAAACGAATTAGTAAATTTCACAACTTTTGTACCAAAGTAACATTTCTCAGTTTAATTCTTCAGATGGGGAATATTTTGATGGAAAGCTTACATCAGGGCAAAAATAATTACTTTCGATTTTTAGGGACACCTGATATGTCCAATCTCTCGTTGCACCTTTAGGAAGGCAAAATTTAACTATTCATGAGGTGTCTGGCACTGAACTACAGGTTTTCCAAAACATGGGTGTTTGGCAATACCTTGTTGTACTGGTAGGGGTATCTGCAGAAACACCCGGGAGTTTTCGACAGTATATATTTGAAAGTGGGCTACAAGCTTGCCCGCCAAAATAATGGATTATCCCCGTAGTTTCGTCACAGAGGGCTTATTTTTCGAAACGGAAAGAACACTGCTTTATCCTGTCAAACTGCAATGATAACGGGCGTGCCCCAATCCGCTAATAGCCGCGTCCCCAGAACCCTGGATTTTACCGATGTAGTTAAAATTTTGGTATCTGAAGGAAAGCTACTATTACTGGATATTTTCCTCATTTACCCGGTGAATCTTAGGACCACACAAAATGGAATTTTTGGTTTAGAAGTTACGAGCCGAAAATGTAATCCATTTTGGCCGCCCAATAATTTTCATGTACTCTTTGTGGGTTTACAAATATCACATTTTTATTTCTCACTCAAAATGGTTTTAAAAGATCATATTGCATAACTTAAGGGAGGGGTTTTGTGGTGAAGGCCATTCCTTTGTCAAGATGAAACTTGATATAACTTATATCTGCATCCTCCTTTAAAATAACGTGACAACTTTAGAATATTTTTTGTATCACCAATGCCACCCTAACCCTTACCAAACTTTCTGCTAACCCAAACCCATACTGCATAAAAGAACCCAAACTCAAACATATCCATTAACACTCCTTAATTCCTTAATGCTTGGCCTAACCCTAATATAACCTTACCTAAACCCCATCTAAACCTAACCTAAACCAATCCTAACCAAAACCTAACCCAGTATTGTAACCTTAAAGGTACACCTTTACCCTAATGTGTAAATTCACTTCAACAACGGAGGACGGAGGCAAGAGAAACGGTTCCTGGATGATAGACCCATCGCCAAGCTGTGGGTGACCCATCATAGGGTTTCCCCATCATCTTATTAGTGGTTGAAGGTCAGTTGCCTGACTGGCTTGTTAATCCCTAGAGTTTCATCTCCATTCTTTCGGCTGTTCTCTTGGGATGCAGCACTAGGGTTGGAGGTTAAAAGCCCCCACTGTAGCCTTCCTCGGGTAACTGCCCCATGCCGCCTAAAACTCCAGCTTGATGCTTTTCATACCTCTGTCACAGGATCTCAAGGCCACCATTGACATGGTACACTCCAAGGAAAGGTTATAGACTTTCCTGGTTAGAGACAGCCTTCCTTAAATTGACTAGGACACTTCCCCCCCCCCCCCCCCCCCCTACCTCAGTACAACAAAACATACAAAAACCACTTACAAACAGCTTTGTCCAGAGCATGCCTTCCGGCAGATGTTTGGGACCAGATTTGAAGTGGGCCCTCCTCCAGTTTCCTATCCCCATGGGTCCAAAAGGGCACAGAGCGTAAAATCTTTTGAGCACTGCTCCATTCCGGATCCAACCCTGTAAACCGGAACGGAGTGAGCTGCAGGAAATTTGACAGCTAGGAATGCCTTCGTTCCTTATCCTTGCCCATCATTTTGGTCTTCGCACACTTGTGGTGGTCCCATTATGGAGCTGGACAATTCTAAGCTGCCTACTGACGAACGTCAACGTTGTCTCAGACCCTGAACACTTGGTTGCCAAAGATTTTGCTCATATTGTCAGTGAGGTCCAGACTCAGCAACTGGTTGCAAGGGCCTTAAATTCACCACGCGCGTGATATTCTAGGGTCCCTTGGTGAAAGACCTCTTTTGGAGCTGCATGCTCCCTTTAGCTCAGAGCAAAACAGCGTGGAAGGCCACCTTGGCAACTAATGCTGTACCCCTAAGGGTCTCATGGCAAGCAGGGGATAAAGAAATCAATAGCCTTTTTTAGGGAACCCTCACCAAGGTCCAAAACCACCCCGATCCACTAGGGGGGACCTCATCCGAGCCGCTAGCCCTACCAGGCTTTCAGGCCCTTCAGAACCAGGGTTTGGCACCGGCAGGAAAAAGCAATGCAAAGGTCGAGGCCAATCCAGGGCTGAGGTGTGTTAAGGTCGGGGCCAAGCGTTCGCTTATGGACTACGACGATGCAGGCTTGTGTTCTCTTTTCCTTTGAATCATTACTTTTATTTTTTATTTTCATTTATTACCTTTACTTTTCCACAAACAAGAACATTCAAACCGATGTGTGGTGCACAAGGGTGACCCCCAACAGGCACGCAGGCCACAAGCGGGACCTACACACATAAAATAAATGAACAAAAGATTTTTAGGTATAAACGTACACATACATACATAATGGATAAAAAAGTAAAATTCTACTTATAAAATTTTCATAAAACATAAAAATCAATCAAATACAGTTATAAAGCACAGAATATATTGCACAAGAGCGTCCCAATACTACGAAATTTATCGACTATATGTATGTATTGTTAGCTAGGTAATGGTCAAGAAGACAATTTGAACTGGGGAATGTATGAAGATTTCTGATATTTGGCAGTGAGGTGCATTCCATGAATGTAAATACAGTTGAAATCGTATTGTAATTGTTGAAATCGTAATGAATTCAACATTCTTGTCCATCATATCTTGCAGCAAAAACGCAGCGTTATTCTGTTGCGAAAGATCCCAGATTTGACTCTGCAGACTTCGCCCTAGGGGAACGTTAAAAGAGTGAATGGTGAATGTACAGGAACCAACGCAGACTTGCCAGAACTTCGCAAAAGAATACCCGCTGCCTTTGCAAGCATATTACGTTGACAATATGATTATAAGTCGATTATTGAATGGAAAAGAGAGTGCAAGCAGGCCTGCATCTGTCTTCATGGTCTTCATGTTCATGGCAAGATCTTGGAATTTCTAATATTTGAAACTAATCTTTTCAATATCAGAACTGATCTTGTCGCAAAACAAAAGAATCAGCACGAAGAATTATGCTTGGAGAAGGTGCATTATCTAAAGACAGCTCAGACATTAACAATCCCGTGGTTAAAATATGAAAAAGTTGGTACAAATTTTCAATCCGGCCATAACTCGGTCCATATGTGTCCGTTTGGCAAGATTTTTTTCCGTGTCGGAAAACTATTAAAAATGACTGCACTTTTCAGATATGTGTAATTTAGGGTTTACTCTCTTTCTCTTCGTGAAATAGGGGGCACTTTGAGAGTTTCCCTTTTTTTGAGAAAAATATTAAACTTTTGATCTCAATTTTGATGAGTAATAAAGTAGGGGTTGAGGTTTTTGATCGGGTCAATATTTTACAAGTTGTATTAACAGCTTAAAAGTGAAGGATTAGTCTGCAGAATCCTTGCAATTGAAAATGATAAGGAAGAAAACGCAGTGTTCAAAATATATGTTAATCTTTATTATTTCAATTTTTGCACTATAGAAATATCTGTTGGGTATTAATACTAAAATACCCGATTGTGTCCTTAAAGTTCTCCTTATTAGGTTGCTTTCAAGTCCTTAGCACTGTGGTATGTTGGATCTTATACGTAATTACAGATGTGCAAAAGTCTTTCTGACAATTCAATTTTCTGATATTTAGCAAATCACTGAGCTGAGAGTGCCTTTAATAATTATATGATATTCTTCGCTAACAGTACACATTTGGTCGAGAATGCATCATGTTCATTAAGGCTTAATTATATTTGATGACACGAAACAGACTCCGTGCACCCATTGGATTACCAACGCTTTATGCCGTCTAGTATGAAATATTGATAACAGAATAAAGCATTTATCCGTGGGTGCACTGAGTCCTGTTTCGTTTGTTTTCAAATAAAAAGCCAGTGCAGCAGGAAAGCCGTTTTGGCGTATGAACCTTTGACAATTAAGTGCAAGAGCTCATTGCGCCGTTGCAAAACCCTCTCGCATTCTAGTGGAATAAATTATCCAATGTTATTTTACCGTTATGCTATTTGATGAAGAACCGAATCTTTTTTTTCTTAATTAGTAGACTCCAAATGTATTTGAGCTTTTTATTTTCCTTGTGGCAAAACACCTTATTTTACTTCTATAGAAAAATAATACTTTCACGAACGTTTCAAATGAAATCCTGTGTGTTTTGTGAACACATATTATTTTCAGAAAAAATGGAAAATGGTGATCTTGATCGATTTTCACATACAAAAAGTAGTCCCCATTTTATTTAAAAACGCGAGGTGCCATCTCTGATATTTGGCCAAATTAAGATTAATCTATAATAAACTACTAATACTGCTACCCTGAAAGTTTTAATGAACCTAACCCGGTAGACATTTTGCCTCGCTAAACGTTTCAATGCCTTTGCATCGGCTTGTCATCGCTAGCTATCTCGCCAGCCGCCTCTGATCTTGAACTTGGATAGGGCCTATCTAAATAATTATAATCACAAAAGAATCAACATACTTTATAAGGCCTAGTCGCTCTAAGGACAACTTATGCTTCGGCGAACAAGATTAAACATAAAACCATGTGTTATTGTAGGCCCCTAAAATGGAATGAAAAAAAAAAAAACAATTTAAAAAGTGGCAACGGCCATGTACACAACTTTATAAAGGGTGACAGTCGTAATATCATAGGGGGGCATTGACTATATAAGGCCTATAACTCAAAATTCAAAGGATATTACTAAAAAATGTTTCGAATGTAACCTATATACATGTAGGGGCCGAAAGGTTGCAGAATATTCCATAAACCCTTCAGATCATTGAAGGAAATTTGTATGTCCTATTTTAAAATGAGACGGCCCGTATAGGCTATAGCTTATTGATTTTGCGAGGGTGCGGAATTTAAAAAAAAATGGAAGAATGGCCATTTACTTTCTATAAAAAGGATCTTTTTGACCATTCCGTGCCCCTTTTCTGGAAATTGTTATATGAAAAGACGGGTGTAGGCCTACTTCTATTACTAAACTAGTGTATTTTTCAAAGGTCAATCTGCATGTAACAAATTTAAACCCCTAATCCCCTAAGGATGGGTAGCAAATCTGTTTTCCTTTTTGGGGTAAAAAAAAAACAAATTAATATTTCGACGGGTAATTGGTTCAAACATCGGCTGCACATCGCTAGATATAAACCCAAACCAAAAGTAGACCCACCCCGTGGCCTATATCCATCGTGATTTGACTTTTAAGGCCAAAAGACCGCATTTTCAAGCATTCTTTGAATCAAGTAATCGTCACTTAAGTAAGTTACTACTTTTCAGTCCTATTAAAAAGTTTCAGTTTAATAAACATTAACAATTTTCTTCTTGAGCTCATCAGACCTCCGATAATTGTTGCGAAGAAAAACCGTCTTGCTGACTATTGACTCTAAATCATGTCTATGGGCGAAATAGTTACTGTTGAAATATAGGCCCTATATTACACCTTTATGTATCATTTATAACCTAATTGCCTTTGTTAAATCTTTCAATATATTAATTGTGTATAGGTATCAGACACACTATTAACTATAGTACACTGCAAAAACATGCTTAGAGAAATTAAAACACTTTTCTAAACCATTTTGCACCACGTTTCTAAACATTTGAAAATGTCTGTTAATATCTAACACCTAAGATCTAAACACCCTATTCTAAACATGTTTAAAATCTAACCATTTTTTAGGGATTTGACATCATATGTTGATCAGTGATGCCAATTTTTAGGACTTAACTGTCAATTTCTAACACGAATTTGCACCTACGTTTCAACAAAAACTTTGTTTTGCGTGTATATGGTTACCATCATAGCTTTTGCGTAACAGCTAATGAGCGATATAGCCTAGTTCACAGTTTACTTTTGAAATAAGTACCAATATTTTCAGTTTTTTGTCCTCGCCTGAAACTTTGTTCGGCAGAGACTTAGTAATATCACTTTCTGTCTGTCTGTCTGTCTGTCTGTCTGTCTGTCTGTCTGTCTGTCTGTCTGCTTTCTGTCCGTCCGTCTGTCCTGTCGTCTGCTGTCTTCTGTCCATGCTGCGGTGTGCCTGACGTCGTGTTCATGGGCTTGTTAACGATTTATCTGGAGTTCCGTAGGGCTATATATTACCCTTGGTGGAAAGAAGCGGGGTCCACGATGTCTCGCCCGCCCCTGATTAGATTTTGGGCGGTAAAATATGCTAATTACGTTTCTAATTTGGCATAAGTACGAAAATTTTTCCCGCAAGGCTTGTGTACAAGTTTCTGGAGTTCCGTAGGCGTATGATGATGTAACTTGCCGGAAGGGAGGACCGGGCTGGAGAGTTCTCGAACTGCTTAGATTTCGGGCGTATTTCGGGCAAATTAAGTATGCATAATGCGCCTAATTAATATGCAAAAATCACGTATTCTATAATTTTGAAACGTTAACATTGGTACGGAAAATTCCTTCAACTGCATGAAAGCCTAGCATGGTGCGCATCTTTTTGCAATTTGAACGTGCGTGTACATGCGGCTTAGGTATGCAAATGAGCTAACTAAATATTCGTAATTACTGTAATTCTGAAACCGTACATCGGATAGGCAAAATTCCTTCACTGCATGAAAGAGTACTATGCCATGCCCATCTATTGGTGAATCATAATTGGGTCAAAAAAGTGCATGTGGGGGGCCGATTAAAGGGGCATTTTTGATACAATTGAATAATTAAATATGCATAATTGCTGTAATCACTGAATGGTTATTGGATTGCAAAATTCCTCCTTCCTTCGCTACATGACTTCTATGCTGTACATCTTTTGATTAATCACAATTTGCGGTCAAAGTGCGTGGGTCAATTAAAGGGGCAATGGCCTTGATGCAATTGATCTATTCATATGCCGTAATTGCTGTATCGCTTAAATGTTACATTGGATATTCAAACTCCTTCGCTACATGAGACTTCTATATGGTAACACTCTTTTTGTGTGAATCATAATTGTGGTCGAAATGCATGTGGCCACTTAAAGGGGCATTCTTGCTTTGAGTATTTTAAAATTGGCAACTAATGCTAAATGCTTGGTCCTTTCAACCAAATTTTTCTCATGTTGTCAATGGTCATTGTGATACTAACCCCTTCAAAAAAGAATTGATTCAGGAGTTTACCGTTGCAATAATTAGGTTGCATGTGTGTTTTATTTGGCAGTATTGCTTTGTATGATTTGGTGGTTGTACAAAACAGTGTACAAACAAGACTTATCAAAAGGGGGGGGGAGTACCCACCACAACAAAAGGTATTAACATCAGTATGGCTAGATCAGTGCCAATGTTTTAATTGAAAATAGTTTTTTCTAGTTCTGGTCATCTTTGGTTCAGTCTGTGACATCTTGGAAAATGTGAAAATACGCCAAATTGTGCCTTTCTAGGCCTTTCTGGACCCCGTAGGGGCTTCAAATTTAAAATTCGGTCACATGTGTTTTTCAAAAATAGTGTTGCCAAATGAATAAAATTTTCAATATTAATTTTTTACTAAATTTAGTGATTTAATGGCTTTTGCATGACTTCTCATGATTACTATCTCTACAATGGAAATTGTGACCCCTGGGTGGTGTCAAATGAAAGAGCAGGAAATAAAGAATACTATAATGCAAACCCGGGTGTGGTACTCCTCTACCATCTCTTGGGTTATGATTATGTTGGGTACATTTCAAGCTTAATATCTCCCAAACGGAAGATGTTGTGACCTCCTAATGGGGGTATCAAATGAAAGAGTGAAAGGTATAGAATACTATAACTGCAAACCCGGTGGGTGCTACAATACTCCTAAACGTCCTCTACTTTGTGCTCATGTGGGGACATTTCAAGATTAATATCTAACAAACGGAAGATTTTAGGGACTCTAAGGTTGGTTCAAATGAAAGAGTGAGAATATAGAATCTATAAATGCAAACCCGGGGGTGCTACTTTTAAACGTCTCTTACTTGTTCTCATGTGGGGGACATTTCAAAATTAATATCTCCACAACGGAAAATTTGTGACCCCGAGGGTGGTGTCAATGAAAGAGTGGAGAAGTATAGAATACGATAAATGCAAACCCGGGGTGCTACTACTCCTACGTTCTTACTTACTTGTACTCATGTGGGGGACATTTCAAGATTAATCTCCCCAAACTGAAGATGTTATGACCTCTAATGGTGGTATCAATGAAAGAGTGAGAAGTATAGAATACATACATCAAACCCGGGGGTGGGGTACTCCCTAAACTTCTTTCTTTTGCTCATGTGGGGGACATTTTTCAAGATAATATCTCCACAACGGAAAATGTTGTGACCCCGGGGTGGTGTCAATGAAAGAGTGAGAGGTTAGAATACTATCAATGCAAACCCGGGGGTGCTACTTCCTAAACATCTTATTTATGCTCTTGTTGAGGACTTCTCATGATTAATATCTCCACACTGGAAAATGTTGTGCTCCCTGGGGTGGTGTCAAATGAAGAGCAGGAAGTAAAAGAATAAATGCAAAACACAGGGGTGCTACTCCTAACATCGCTGACTTTTCTCGGGGGGGGGAGGGGGGGGGGGGGTTCAACTTGTAAGATTAATATCTTGACAATGGAAAAGGTTTGTTGTGGACCCCGAGGGTGTGTCAAATGAAATAGTGGGAAGTAAAACTTGTTAAGAAATTGGAGTTTCTCTGCTTGCACCCTTTTTGGGGGACACCCTGGACTCGCCCAGTTGCACTCTGGTGTGCGGCTTTTTGTCTTACAGTTAATCGCGAAAGAAGGCGAGACTTGTGGTTCGAGAACCGCCTTGGTGGTCATATTTTTTCTGATTTAAACAAAATCCCATATTCCCCATATGTTTAAATGACTAATAATTATTCTATAGTCTGCAGGGATAGTGAAAACTCTGTTTTTGTAAGTCTATATTCGATAACTTTAGGGTTTATTCTTTATTTTGTAACACACGCCAGGGCTCTCCGTACTGTTCACAAACTGCTCAAAATAAATCTAAAATATAGCCTATGTAATTTAAACGCTAAATTTCGAATTCGTACGTTTTAATATTTATAAAATATAGGCTGAGACTAGAGCTAAATAAAAAAAATTAATAATCTTAAAATTCTAACCGTAAACCTTAATATTCACTACCCGTACACTATAGGCCTATAGCGCTAATCCTAGGACGGTATTGATTTCCTCAACAAAAACCTCGGAAAAGCGCACCTTTTTAAAGATTTGAACTAGAGATATTATTTAAAGAGAACTACCCTTTTTTTAAATTTTGACTAAACCCCCAAAATGGCTGATTTGATACAATACACAATAAACAAACGGCATTTTGAATAGCGCCTTCTTTCTCAAAACAAGGTCCAAAGCCGCTTTCCAAAATAGAGAGTAATTACTATTTAGCCTAAAACATAGTAATACAACAGGTATTGTAAAAATGAACCATGAGATAATTCCTTACCATCAACTATAAAAGAAGAAGAACACTGCACAATTAAATATCATGTTGAGGCAATACAAACTAATTTAGCACCCAACGATCAACTCTTAGGAAAATAGATGAATTTTAGAGCTTTCCTTAAGTTGACACTGGACTGAGTGGCAACAGAGATAGGCAAAGAGTTCCATAGTCTAGGGGCCGCATTGCTGGAAAGCCCTGTCCCCACTGACCTTTTTGTGCGGGAAACAGTGGGGAGCGTCTTGTCATCTGCATATCGCGATCCTGGCCTGCCAGGAATCTACAAAGAGGGTATTCGGACAAGTAAGATTGCAATTGTCCGGAAATGCCCTTGTAAGTAGAAGCATAAGCTTAAAGACAAAGCGCTCACTAATTGGTAGCCAATGGACCTCTTTAAGGAGTGTGGGCTGGTGTCCTTCTTCAGATCTGAACACCAGCTGGCTACTCTATTCTGTCAAAATCATAAGTTTACTCCGATCTCTGGCCGACCTTCCATACAAAAGTGAATTGGCATGTCCATGCGAGAGATAAAATCAGTGAACTGACGAGATGATGACAACTCTCAATGTGATAAAGCGGCGGATCCGGTAAATATTGCTAAGGTGGAGTTAACAGACTTAATGATGACCTTTACATGTTCAGTCATAGACTTGTCTTTTTTTTTTTTTTTATCTTGTTTTTACTTTTTATTTCTGTTGCAGCAAAATTCTCCATTTACAAAATAATTGTTACAACTATAATATAAAGATATAAACTGGCAACATCTACATACAAATACAATTTTCATACTTGCAAATCTACCTGCACATACAGTCTGTATACATGTATACCCCTATACACTAAATTTCTTTTTGGGACCATAACAATTGTTGAATGAGAATACCCTACTGGTTGTTCATAAATGAGAATACAATGGTTATGAAAATAACTCTTGTGAAATACATTATAGACCCAAACTAATCCCACGAAAACCCTAAACAGTCTTCTTTCCCAAATAATCAGAAACTAACTTCATGGGGGTGGATTTACTATTCTGCCACCCACAGGCATACTTCAAAATGCTCTTTGATCCTACAAGAGCTGTCGAATTCATTGGGATGTGGCACAATAATTTTAATATATATATATTATATATATATCTTATATATATTATATAATAATTTATATATATATATATATATATATATATTTCCAGTCACATGAAACACCCCACCACACTTATCAATAATTACAACCTGATACTAGATCTTAAGTCGCCACCAGTAATTTTTCCAAATTGAAAATGGCCAACTCATCCACAAAGCTCGTGCTGGGTCGCAATCACACCCCACTTACATATTCAAGTGAAACACTGACCTTAGAGCGATTTAAAAAAAGCCTCAAGACGCCCCTAAAGTGCGTAATTTGTACGCATATTCAAGAAATTACCGATAGTGGCTGCTTTAAGAAGGTCGGCTCACGCTTTCATTAGAAACAATGTATAAAATTAATGATTACTAGTCAGATCTTGTGTCATGCACTTCCACCAATTGGGGGAAATTTACTACAGCAGCTACCAGGCCAACAGTACAAAAAAATACACCGGTCCACGATCCGCTACATCGCTTCTCTTTGCGGTTGCAAATGAGAGGCTCGTATGACCAAAGCCTTGATTTTGACCCCAGACCTCACAAACAAATGAAAAATTTGCATGTGGCCTCCACAAACCAAGTGTGGTTCCATTAAACTTCACTTTTCGTAAAGGGCAACTTTAACATTCTCAATCATCCACAACTTGACCCTCGACCTCACCATCCGGAACCTTAGCTTTAGTTAAAGAAAAAAATCACTTCACCGACATTTCCCCGAACAACCCCAACCACATGACCTTAACCTTGGTATGTGACCCCCAGCCGGATTTCTGATCAAACACGACACCAAGGTTTCTAATAATTGCCGATGACTGGGGAACATCCACTGTCCCGACCCTGATGGTAAATAACCCTTTGAGGCGACTGTGTAATAGGAATGAACATGCGAGAAAAATTCTTTCCTTTTCATCATTCAATAGAGTTTGTTTTACAAACAAGCGCATCCACTCCGATTTCATCAATACAAGAGAGAGTCGTTTAAAAAAACAAAGCATGTTTGGCATCACCATCAATCTTAGATCAAATGTCAATAGAGCTGTCCATCCTCAATCATACATGTGTAAGCAATATTGTGCTTCCGGATGCTTGATGCGATACAGTATGTGTACATTATGAAAAAGAAGAGGCCCGACCACAGAACCTGAGGAAGGACCGAAAGGAGTGATGCTTGGTTTTGAAATTGCATCCCAATGCGCACACAACGAAAAGGCGGTTCCGCAGGTAAGACCGAATCCACTGTAAGGCAGTCCTTGAATTTTGAAGTAATCCACGTAACCTATCCAAAAGAATGGCATGATCACCAGTATGCAAAAAGCCTTCATAAAAGATCTAGCAGCACATAGCAACTGCCTTACTGTTTGTGAATTTTGCATTGATGATATCAGTCTTGACACGCAAGAAGTGCCGTTGCAGTGCTGTGTCGTTCTTTGTAAGCTACGGAAAACTTCTCATTTAAATCATTTGAGACAAGATGATCCTTTATCCTGGGCACTCACTATTTTTCCATGAACATTATACACCGCACTAATATTTGACACAAAGGGCGATAGTTTTAGCACCTCTTTGTCTATGGAAGGCTTTTTGAGCATGGGTGTCACAGCAGCTTCCCGGAGCTTAGCTGGGAAAACACCAGTGCGGATATACTTGTTAATGATCAGTTTTAATGGCTCGCCAGAGTTGCAAAA
>JAMKCH010078517.1:0-46998 GCA_023653785.1 Ophioderma brevispina | reverse complement strand
TGAGAGGCAAGTCCAAAAAAAGATAATGAGGAGTGATTATAGTAAAATACCGAAAATAGTGTTGGTGCCTTATTATCTTATGGCGCCTTAAATATGGTAATGAGCAGTTAAGACTGTTTGGGCTTATGAATGAGTAGTTGAGTACCCCATGTTTTTAAAATAAGTTTTCTGGTATTGCTTATTTAGCACAATTGTCATAAATATTGAATAGATTGCAAGTGATCCAGAGTGCGATCATAGACCAGGTCCTCGCAGAAATTTCAATTCCCAGATACAGCAAAGGTACTTTCCAGGTTTGAAGACAAAATTCCAGTTGCTACAGGATTATGGCCTTTAGAATTGTCTAACTTTTCACTGTCATCGGAGCATTTTTCTGACCTAATTAAAATACTACCCTAGTCACTGGTAGTTTACAAGCAACTCTAAATCAGCCTTAAAAGCCATCTTTGCTATTCTCTAGGTTACAATTATTGATGTTTGTAGATTTCTCACAACTTGAAGGTCTACATTTAATTTGTCATGAAGTGCTGGGCTTTTAATTATATTCTTCAGGGTAATAAAACAAATATTTTTCCACCTTCATATACATTTACATCTTTCCTCTTTGCTGAGATTTCAAATTATGTGATATTTCCCATTCTTGGACGACGACTTTTTCATTTCCAAGACAAGAGTTGCTACAGATCTCAAATATTTAAGTTCCATGACGTTCCAACACTATTCCATGACAAAAGAAGAAAATTCCAAATTGACTCAGACTGGAACCATCCCTATGATGACCAGACACCACGTTCGTTCGTTCGTGTCCACAAGTCATTCGTAATGGCTTGTGGTGGTGTCAGGATTTGTTCAACTGTGTAAGCTGATCCGGGGCCGCGTGTATCTATGATACGGACGCTCCTAACATGGCCCGCGTTTGTTTGAAGCTGGGGGCGGATTGGGAACAGTCAGGGGTTTACACCCTACTCTTATTCGACACTGACTGCGATGTACATGTACAGTTGTGACTCTCTGTACACGGGACCGACAACTTAACGTCCCCTCCGAAGGACGGGATGCTTTCATGATTCATTTGCCCAATTCCAGGTGAACCATGGAGGAGAGCGGTATTCTGTATTTAATCAATAGCTCGTATACAGATTAAATCCAGAATTGAGCACCCGAGTGTATCCCAGCAAGTGACCCCACCGGGATTCGAACCCGGAATTTTTTTGTTTTGGTATATTTGCGCCATAGGCAAGCACCCTAACCACTAGACCACGCTCTCCCACCAGACACCACATGGACACATCACGTCAAACCAAACTAAATCTTCTCTTATATTTTTTCTCCCCCAAATTTTTTAATTTTTTTTTTCACTTTCTCTCTGAACCTGAACAAAAATTTGATAACTTCTTAAATTTCCATGTCAGACCAAAATCAAAATTCCTTGACTGCTGCTGCCAATTGTCAACATTCTCCTTGGCAACCCTGCAGATTTCCCAAGTTGCGTGAGAACAACGATATAATGCCAACACATACCATAAAATTGTATTTGCCGATGCGATATCATTTATGACAAATCAAATTCTTCTTACCCTAACCTCTTTGTAGGCATGTGTTAAATATCACACGTCATGTGTTAGACACATTTGACAACGACATTTGAATGCATAACACAGGGATGGAAGTTGCAGATCACACCAGATCCTGAAATTGGTTTAGAGGGATCATGTTGGAGAGCTTTAGATATTGACGCTTCAAATCCTGCAAACAGAATTCATAATACTTCTATTTCCTGGGGTCAAAACATGTTTCTAAATTTATCATCCCTGAAAATGTTTGCACTGAATTATGGTCCTTTATTATTATACCCGTTCCTCTTTACAATTATAATTAGCCCCAGGGGCAAGAAACATGCCTTAAGTGTCAAAGTAGCACCAGAATCTATACTAATTTTCATGAAAACAATATCAATGGCCTCAATTTTTAGCACTAATTTTACCGATATTAACCATTTTTTTTTTCTTGATTTTACATCAGAAATCAAATTTTAACCAGTTTGGGGGAACCTTCAAAAAAAATTGAAAACAAAATCACCCATTTCTCATTTCTGTGACCCAATTTTGCACTAAAAATGGGTCATTGATTTACCAGAAGGCTAATTTTGCTACCGATATTTGCAACACGTCTCCATATGGGCTTCTGTACTGACAGACATACCGATGACCCAATTTTGCATTAAAAATGGGTTACTGACGTATCAAAGGCTAGTTTTCCTAACGATATTCGCAACACCGTCTCCATATAGGCTTCAGTACTGACAGACAGAGAGACAGACAGACGTAGATATAAGAGACAGATGGACACACACAGATATGATGATTTAAATCTCATCTGACCAGCTTCTACTTTAGTGGCAGATTTCCTTTAAACCCTTTGCATTCTTAAACATGAATAGAATTATCTCAGGGGAAAATACATATAAAACAACCACACTGTTTACCATCATGTTTACTACCTCGACTCCTCGCTAACCCTTTTTTTCTTCACTTGCTTTCCTTCCCTCTCTCTTTTAAAGGCCTATCACAACAGTAAGAATACACAACCAATTCTCTGGCTTTGAGTCATTAAATTATGGCAACATTGTCAAATTGATTACCAGCAAAGACTTCCTGATTGGATTCACCAAATCCCAGGCAAGCCGTTACACTGTCAGGCAATGCATGCAACATGGCCCAGATAGATAATTGGAGGGTAAGAAGAGCAAAGTGGGGATTACCCCTTTACCAGATGTCAGGGTAATCCCCTGTTTTGAGTGGGTGGCATGTCAGAGACAAAAATCTGCTTTATCGCTTACAATAAAAAACACATCATCATACACACACGCATATAAATCTTATAATAAAAAACACATCACATACAGACACACATAAATATATTTATTTCTGGTGTCATCTAATAGAGTCAGTCGGAAGTTGCTAAAACCAATCTGCAGGCTCTGCCAAAGTGCATCTGGAATTCTCCATGTTTGTTATTCTTTGCAGCTCGTTTTAACTGCTTATTTGGTACTTTCATAATTATAATGTTTACAAGAAATTTTTCGTATCACAGCATACCACAAGTCGGTATTTTGATGGCATTTCCGAAAGTGATAAGTTTAATGTCAGCCTCAATTTGTAAAATTAGATAACAATTGAAGTGTGTTTTTAACCCCCTGGGGTCTACCACCTATCTTACAGTACCTCTAATTGCCTCATAACATGATATGACATGATATCTCTTCTGAGTAACCAATCAGAATGGACCTTCTATACAAGCCCCCTCACTACCCCCACTTTCTTCCATCAAAATTGCGATTGCCTATGGGCCAAATTAGTACACATTTTTGCTTCCACTATTTAAATTTTGTAATCAAATTTTTTTGGTGAGGTCACCCACTTTTAAAGGGGCATTTTGTGATCCACAACCTCATCTTCATCGACCTACCTCATAAAAGTTACAATTTTGTATCATCTAAAATGTTAGCCTTAGTATTATAAGTGTGGCAAATCCAATGTGCAGATTCAAATGTCTCTGCAGGAAATTTGCAATTTTTGTATAATCTGTCCATAAATTGACATAAATTAGAACACAGTGGCCTATTGGACACTGTGATACAAGAATATTTCTCATAACACCAAAATACAAGATTGGAGTCAACTGAAATTTTGGGAATAAGCTTTTCTTAAGAATGTCTAGTGAACGATAAAAATAGAAGTTTCTAGGAACATAAAATGCACCTTTAAAAGGCAACATTCAGATTTTACAAAATGCACAGTAATCAAGTAAATTTGTAATTAGAATAAGACAACAGGAACTGAAATACGTGATATGATCAAGCAAAATGAGTGGTTTGTCGCTAATACTGAATTTGAGATCTCGCCAATTTTAGTACTCAACTTATTCCCTTGTATTTCATCATTCCAAGCAACACATAAGCGACAAAATCTCATGAACCGTAAAATAATGACACATGAAATGTAGGCCGTGAAAACTGAATTGTCATTTTACCCAACAAATGACTCATTTTGCTTCACTCATCACATACGGAAGAAATAAACACAGCAAAGCAACCTACCTTAGAAATCTGGTAGCCATCGCCATATCACCAATAGCACAGGTGCCGTTCTTTTTAATTAGGATATTACTACTTTTAATGTCGCCATGTGCTATAGCTGGTTTACCCTGCATGCCGCAGATCTCTGTATGCAGGTGTGCTAACCCATTAGATGCTGAAAACGCTAGCTGTAGCATGGCCCTTTGGTCGAGGATGTTGGTGCGTAAGTAATCTCTGAGGGAGCCGTTTTCATGGTATTCTGTGATGAGGAAGTTTTGCGTCCACGAGCCGGATCCTCTGATGTCGGCCGCAATAAATCCTATAGAGGAATAAAGTTATTATTGATACACAGAATTTGACTTCAAGGTTTGTTTTAGGTAATTTTCTGTATTTATGCTGCAACTCACGTATATGTAAATGTAAAAAATACAGCAAGTAAACTTGCGCGATCCCCCTGGCAAGATGATAGTATACACAAGTTGGTTAGTTGGCACAGTTGTCAGTTGCAGGGCATCAAAATTAAATCAATTGTTCTCATGGAATAATATCTAGAAATGTAGCAGTTTCCAAAAAATGAAAGCCTAACCAAAGGGGAAAATGACCGCAGATGACCTTTGACGTTGGTATATGTGACCTTTGACATCAACAACATGAAGGAACCCGTATTGCACCTTTGACCCATGCTAGGTTGTAATTGGACTTAAACTTTTCAAAGAGCCTAAAAATGAAAACCTAACCACACTGGAACATGACCTCAGTTGACCTTTGAGCTTGGTCCATGACCTTTGACATCATCCACATATGAAGGAACCCCTATTGCACCTTCACCTAAAGTCTGGTTTAAATCGGACTTAAACTTTTCGAAGGAGATGCAAAAAACGAAAACCAAACTGGAACACACACATATATACATACATACATACGGACATGCGCACCCTCGCAATATCCCCCTCTGCTTTTCAAGCCAGGGGGATAAAAAGTGACTTGACCTAAGGTCAGGTCAAAGGTTATCAACCTTGCTTTGAGCTTCCCATGGCCCCTCATCACTACTAGCCTCATCTCCAAGACCTCCGAGGTTAAAATCTCATTGTTTGAAGAAAGCTATTTTTTCTCATTATACCCTGTGAAATTTTAGGGCTCAGAGAGATATTTGGTTTGAATGTTATGAGCAAAAAGAGGCTCATTTTGGTCAACCAATATTAATATTATATTCTATGGGACTTTTGGAAAATGCTAGTGCCTCAGGTATATTTGGAGCAATACTGTATACAGAAGCTGATTTTTTTTAAATATCGATAATGATACAAAATTCATATTTGTACCATAAAAGCCCAATATTTTGCACAATGGGCAATGTTCAGTATCCACCCGATAGGCGTGAGTTTACTGATATTGCACATACAACACCACAACCATTGCATAATAAGTCATGGTACTAACAAACCACAGTAATACACGACTTTCTGGAAATGGTGTATAATAAGGATGTGTCTCGTGATAGCAATATAAATTCAACACATTGTTTTCAAATATTAAGTTTGCTGGTTCCATTATGTGAGCACCGATCTGTCATAGACAAAAGCGATCAAACTCAAATGCTTTAAATTCTTAATTTTTATTCTTAAAACTTAAATGCATGGAATCTATCAATGTCAAATGAAAAATTAATGTCTACAAATGTTAATTATATTATATTGCAATATGAATTGCATTAAGGTGCACCATATTATCGTGTGTTGGTAGATTTTGCTCAATGAAAAGAAAGACGGTGAAAATTTTGATTACATTTTCATTTAATTTCCACTGAAGAGATTGATGAATAAAAGTTTTGCTGATGACAGCATTATTTTTACTAGGTTAATTTTCTGGTGACTTAATAATAACAAAACACTTTTCCCAGTAGTTTGAACAACCCCTGAGCACTACAACGACTGGAAAATTGAATATTTTGAAGGTTATAGAGGAATTTGCATCAAAACAAGCCTGGGTTAGAAAAGCCTAAATGTGTCCTCCAGAATACATAGTCTATTCTATTGGTCACTCAGAGGTATATCATTCCACACCTAATAACCTATCAGAGAGCTTATAAGAGTTAGAAAACGGGGTGTATGCCGATGCGTAATGCATGAGAACAACCCATGCCCGGCTGTGTTCAGAAATAAGTTCAATGTCCCCTCGATCAATATCGGTCACATTCCTGATAGATCTGGTTCTCAAAAAAGAAACTAGTCGAAGGCATTTTGAGTAAAAGCAATGAAATAGTGTTCTATACGGAATTTTATGCTGATTCCAAATCTTCCGATCCCCCAAACGATTTTAAGGGAAGTGTGCCTTATTTGCATAATTCCAAAATGACCCGCCCATTTAAAATTTTTTGTACATAACTCAAGAGGTTAAGGCCTGTAAAACGTCATTCTTGTGTCCTATACATATGTTTTTTCAGGGTCCAGACACACTAGATCAGCAGTTGAGGTTATTAATGCCATAATATTGACAATTAATTGTGCATGAATTTAAAATACGGCCTTTTGAATTTTTATGCAAATTAATGTCAACATGACCTAATGCTATAAGGTCATGCGCCAGGAGTTGGGATCAAAACATTTGTTACAATGCTGAAACTACCAACCATTACACGTTGTCAACTTAATGGAGTAAGTCATCAATTTCTTTTTGAAGAGACTATAAAACATATTTTTGTAAAGCTAAAAATGTAAGGAAGACAAATATGCAATTGTAGTTGCTATCAGGGTGCCACAAGTGTCATATAGAGGGTGGAAAAGTTAAATGTTTATATAACAGTACAAAAATTTTGTGGGCAGTCTATATTTGTTACCTTCAATTACTCATAGCTAAAAACTGTTGTATGAGTCAAAATGACTGCCACATAAATAACCCCAAAATGAGATGTTTATTTTCTTTAATACATGGCAGGGTTACAAAGAATATAAACAAAAAAAATGCAAAAAAGCCCCGAATATCAAAATCCTACACATTCCTCATCCGTAGGCACCTCGTCCAGGCACCACCCTCTCTGAACCCCGACTGACTCAAATTACGACAACTCAAAAAGTAAAAATAGAACAAAATTGAACCTGCTACAATTTTAAAGCTAAGATAAATTCCCTTTAAAAAAACGAAATTAAATCAGCTGAATAACTAACTTGGATCTTATGATTCCAATCACAAGAGCATCACATCAATGATGCATAAGACCCACGTGTATGGTGGAGACGGAATATTCGGAGAACGCAATGCATAAGACACCTAAGACAAGTTATTTGGTTGGCAGACAGTTTTTGAACACATAAGATTCAAATGGGACATAAAAAATTATATGCTTTGGCAAAATAGAAAATGTAGTGTAGTAAAGTATTTGAGGCAACATGAACCCGGCGGTGCTCTTCTCAATGGTTCAAAAAACTACATTCCTCTGTCATTTTTTTTGAAATTACATGCCTCTTAAATGCAATTATAATCTTAACCATTTTTCATAAATTCATATATGCCATGCCCCCTTTAATTGGGAATGGCTCTTTTAAAACTGGTAAATTGAGGAATGGCCATGTTATTTGTTAAGGGATGAATAGCCTTTTAATATTAGTAAATTGAGGAATTCCCCTTTCAGTGGTGAATGAATGAATGGCATCTTTAATTTTAAATAAAATTGGCATTGCCCTTCCAAGGTAACTGAGTGGAAATGGCCCCTTTGGCAAATGAGAATACCCTTATAATTGGTAACTGAGAAATGGCCAGAATGGCCCTTTAATTGAGTAAATGGAGGAATTAATTGGTAATTGATTAATGGAATTGCCCTTTAAAAAGGTAAATAATGGCCTTATAATACAAACCAGTGCGGTCACCCGGCTTTCGCGCCACCAAGAACTCTAAAACCCATAACTCATCAATGAAGTCTATCCATATCTCACCAACAGAGCATCTAAAAACAACTCATCATTGTGAACTCCATCCATCCATAACTCACCAAACAAAACAAAACCTCAGATCATCAATGATGCAGTGGCCTATTACTAAGCTTATTTTAAAGCTAATTTTTGCTAATAAAAATAGCTTCCCCTCCCGCTCCTGCCTGATGCAAGCACCCAGACCCCTCCCCAATGAATGGCACCAAAAGGTGACATGATGTCACCTCGTCACGTGAAGCCACAAAGATCACCTCCCCACCCCGTCCCCTCCCAATGCAACCTTTACCTTCCCCCTCCCCGATGCAACCCACCCTGACCTCTCACCCCCGAACACACCCAACCCCTCCCGACGCACTCCACCACCTCACAACACACTAACCTTCCCCCAAAACACCACTCTGTTTCCCTCCTAACACTCCACCCTTCACTTCCCCCTCCCCAACCCTTCCCCCTCCCCCCCAACACCTACCCTTTCCCCAACCCCTCACCCTTCCTCCTCCTAACACCCCCAGCCTTTCCCCAAGACATGGGTTCACTGAGTTCAATGGGATAACTGAGGTTCATGGGGGCACTGAGGTCAAGGGGTCACAAGGTCAACAGGTGTGGGTACCAAGGTCACTGGGGTCCCCAGTTCGCCCTTGGTTTCACAAGGTCACATGGGGTCACCAAGGTTAGATGGGTCACTCCAGGTCCACATGGGGTCACACACTAGTCACCAATGGCATAACCAAATGACAAAAAATGGTACGGAAGACCTAACCAGGTAAATGGGGTAAATAATGAAAAGTGAGCCAACATGGTCACATGAGGTCAATCCCCCATTTCTACTGATGCACCCGCCCCGCTCCTGCCATGCACCCGACCCCTCCCCAATGAATGGCACCAAAGGTGACATGAGCTCACGAACGTCACATGAGGTCACAAAGCTCACCAACCCCCCTCCCCGAGTGCACCATCCCCAACTATCTACCACGCACCCGCCCCAACTATCTACCACGCACCCACCCCAACTATCTACCACGCACCCGCCCCAACTATCTACCATGGCCCCTCCCAAATGCCCTTACCCTTCCCCTTCCCCGATGCAACCCACTCGACCCCTCACCGATGCACACCCCTAAAACCCCCCCGACGCCCCCGACCCCTCACTGATGCACACACCACCCCTACCGACGCACTCTACCCCCCAACACCCTAACCTTCCTCAAACCCACCCTGTCCCTCCTATAAAACACCCACCCTCACTCCCCCTCCCCACCCTTTCCCACAACCCCCCACCCGTCCTCCCCTTCCCCTGACCATGGGTCACTGAGGTCACATGGGATCACCGAGGTCACATGGGATCACCAAGGTCCAATGGATCACCAGGTCCCCTGGGGTCACCAAGGTCACCTGGGGCACCAAGGTCACCTGGGGTCACCAAGGTCCACCCTGGGGTCACCAGGTCATATGGGTTCCCCCAAGGTCATCATGGGGTCACAAGGTTCACATGAGGTCACCAATGTCGCATTGGGTCACCAAGTCGCATGGGGTCACCAAGTCCACATGGGTCACCAAGTCAAACCAAAGTCCTGACGTCAATTCCCCACCATCCCATACCGGATGCCCCGACCCGCTGCCTGCCTCTGCACCCGACCCGGGGCTCCCCAATGATGGCACAAAGGTGACTGAGGTCCAAAGACACCTTACCCCCTCCGCATCCCCCCCGATGCACCCTCCCCAACAATCTATCACGCCCCATCCCCAATGCCCCTTACCTTTTCCCCTCCCCGTTCACCCCACCATGACCCCTCACCCACCACTACTCCCAACTCACTCCACCACGCCCTCCACCTCCCAACACCCCAACCTCCCCAACACCCCAAACTTTCCTCCTAAACAACACCCCACCCTTGCATTTCCCCTCCCCACACCCCACCGCTTTCTGCCTCCCCAACAACCCCACCTTCCTCTCCCTAACACCTCAGCCTTCTCCCTCCAAATATTCACACACAGGATGTAGGGGCATTGTCGTTTTTCATATGTAAAGGAATTTTGGCATAATCCGATGTATTGTTTAAGCGATACAAGCAATTATGCATTTTAATTACTCAGTTGCATCCTAAGCTGCAATGTATCCACAAATTTGAAATGGCAAAGAAGATGCTCACCATATGGGTTTGCATGCATGAAAATTTTGCATATCGAAAGAACTGTTTCAAAATATAGTGATTACGCAGTTTTTTTTGCATATTAATTAGCTCATTTGGCAATTTAATAATCGCCCGAAATATGCTCACGTCTACTCATGTGGAAAACTCTTTAAATCTGCTTCCTTCTGACAAGTACATCATTAAACACCTTACGGAACTCCAGATTAACTTGTTACCCAAGCTTTGCGGGCAAGACGTTAACAATTTGACTGACATGAGGTCAAAGGGTCACATGAGGTCACCAATGTGCAAGAGATCACCAACATGGTCCATCCCACACGTCCCCCCTCATTGGGTATCAGTTACATCATCGTAGCCCTTACGGAACTTGGCATGCAATATACGATATAGTACGAAACGCTAATAATATATTTTCCCATGAAGTGTACTCATTTCAACAAATTGGTGTTTTGCAATATTCATAAATGCCTGTCCCATCTACTAATCACTTTCTGATTGTACAAGAGCAAACTCATTAAGGAAAGTATCAAATTCCTTGCAAATTTATAATCTTATTATAATACTTTTTGTAATTATTTATTAAATCCCAAGATTAAAGAATTAGCTGCTCAGTTTAATTACTGCCTATAATGATAATCGGGCCGGGCTTACCAATGCCACAAAAAGCAAATGACTACGGAACATCACAGACCATACACAACTGAGTAGGCCTATTCCTATAGCCAAACACGTGCGAGCAGGTGGCGGGAAAAAATGGGGAATATGGGAAGCTCCTTCCCGGAAATCTTGCATCCCTGCACGCGGGAAATGAGGGGGGAGAAAGAAAATTAAATGAGAGAGAAGAAAATACAAATCAAGGATACTAAAATTGAAGTACGAGTCCTTTTTCTCCAAAATTAAGTGCTAAAATCAATATAAATAATAATTCCCGATGGTCGGCGTTGGGGTTCCCGATTCAACTGATGATTAAAACGGTCGGGCAATTTTCCCCAAGCCAGTCTATCTTTCAACTATACTGATCTTTCAATGACTTTTCAGCTCAATTACCACAGGGAATCACACGTCACCACACCTGTTTTTTGATCACAAAGTTGCAATACCGGCGAAATATTCTAAACTGAGTTCTAAAAAATTTGTTTTGGTGTCAAATATCACGCGCGTGGGCCATTCCGTCGGGGTTCGGCGTCCGGTCATTTTGTACAGCTTTTTCAGCTAAAATTGACATATTTATTTCGATTTCAAATCTATGTTGAGGCATTCTAAAATGATTTTTTATTTCGATTACAAATCTATGTTAGTCATTTCTAAATGATATTTTGTAAAAATAATTCTGACTTAATTACGTTGTTTATTTTTGTTTACTTGCAATTAACATATGACTGGAAGCTATGTTACTTTGGTTTTTTGGTTGGGATCCATTTAATTCATGGGGGCGAGGTAATGTCACGTTGCATGGTCGATGTCAGCTCCCGGCCATATGAACTGATGTAATTTGTTGTTAATAATTTTGAACAGAGATGTACTAGCAAAAATACACAAAAAATATAATAATTGATTTCTGTCTGTCGATTGTGTTTTTTATTTCATCGGAATCTGGAAGGGATCATTAAGGCTTCTGACGAGTCTGAGAGAGATGTAGGTAACCCGCATGCGCTTCACTTTGTCAAACAAAAATTTTAGACTGCGAAATACTATGTGGCGGGCCAAGATGTGACCCTGGGAGGTTGGGACTGGGAAGCAATATCGATCGAATTGTGAAATGTTTCAAAGGGGACATTCCACTGGTCTGTCACGTTGTGTAAGATTGATATCTTTATTTTTGTCGTTGCCTTTATTCATCGCGTTAAAAGTAAAACTTGTAAAGGAATACTGGTCAAGTAATTCCTTTTTTCTGATTAAAGATATTGACTGTTTGGGAGTAAAAGCAGTAAATCCATAAACCATTAGCTGATACTTGGACTTGCCCGAACAACAATATCATGTACGTGCAAAAAAAAGTCCGAAAGAGAATGAAGCACAAGCCTTCAACCTACTTAAACTTTCTTATATTTGTTCAAACGATTTTCAAAATTTATGTTGTGGCAAATGGTCAGCTTTTTGATATGTAGGCTTCGCCCTTGCTGAGATTAATTCATGATTGTTCCTTAACACAAGTCATATAAGTTTTAATCGCGCACACATAACAATGATATGCCTTATTTAGATTGATTACCGATGGAATTAATTTGTCTCTCAATAAATATTATGTTGGGATTTATTTTTTCAACAACTGTTCAAAATGCTGGTCACTTACGCTGTGTGTGTATCATGCCACCACGGGAACACCAGGCTGCCTGTCAACGGCCACGTGATCCTCAAGGGAAATCCTGGAAAATCCCAATGATTACACAAGTGATGAGTTCATGATATTTTAAAATTAGCACATATCTCTAATGCCAACTTTTTAAATTATCGTGGAATCTGTACATGGATCAAATCTTTTGGATATTTTGAGGGCTTCTATTCATGAAATTATGTCATCAAAGTGACTATATATATATACTGATTATAATACAACAAGCATTTTTGGCCTCGCCATCGGCACAGACTTTTCTTAGGAACGACAGTAAGTTGCATTGTTGCAGTCAGATAATCTGAGCAAAGGCCGGGGTCATACAGGCCCATTCATAACACAACAACCTCACTCGGGCGCAAGGACACAATAACCCGCAAATCCAACCACGCTCCCACGTCAATCTCAGGTACTGATATCGATAACAAACATCGCCCTCTCGAATCTCTAATGACGAAGTATCGGACACACATGCGAATGTTATACACTGAAATCAGATTCCCGCAACAAAACTACCTTCCCAAATAACATTTACACACCAAAATTTCAAAATCTTTCCATGAGTTTCATCCATAAGACACATCTTGCAGAAACTTGTAATTTTCCGGCAATCAAGCAAGCCTAAAAAACTAGTAGGGGGCGTTACACAGCGGCAAAATCGGCAAATTCTTCCACGCGATGGCAAAGGTTCTATTAATTACATTAATAAGCCAAAAACCTCAAAAACATTACTCATCACTGCATGCCACAACTCACCAAAAAACCTTCACATTCTAACAGGTTGATGAACTCCATCTAACTCACACCCAAATGACTTTAACAATATAACTCATCAAATGACTCCATCTACCTCACTAACAATAACTCTACTAAACTCATTGATGGCTCCATTTATAATGCACCAAAACATATCAAAAACTCTAAACCTGACTCATCGATGAACTCCATACTCACCAAAATAACTCTAAAAAGTCTGAATAAACATACTCGTTGATGAAACTCATTCCTAACTCACCAAAATAACTCTAAGAACATAACTCACAATGAACTCAATCCATAACTCGCCAAAAGCAAAAACACCCTAAACCCACCTCATCAATGAAGTCCATAAACTTTTTAAAATTGCTAATGCCCCTTTAATTCATTTGAGGGTGTTTTTCCTCACATGAGCAAAGTACATTCCATAAAAAATCAAACAATTTTTTTTTTTTTTTCAAAAACTTTACTTCACCAACAAAAATTCTAAACAACAACTCATTGATGACTTCAGCCATATTTCCACCAACACAACAAAAAAACCTAAACAACTCGTCGAACTCCATTAATTAACCTGCATATTGCCCTTTATTTGTAAGCTTAAACACTTTTAGGCGCTTTTCCTCAATGATGCGAATAATCCATTCCCATGAAAAAATCATGTTTTTCCCAGAAAATATTTGGAAATCACAAGTGCTTTGACATATGGGGCAATATTTTGAAATGAAGTGGCTTGGAATTACCTTTAATGCCCGTTTAATCATTTCTAAACTTACCCTTGAGGGTGCCCTCCCGGGGGGGTGGGGACACTCAACTTATTTTCAGGTAGGGATGTGCGCCCCATTTCCGACTTGGGGGCTTGGGAAACTGATTTTGTCTACCGAACGTATGGGCTGGTAATGAAATTTTGAGGAAGTTGCAGGCTTGGGAGCTGAAATTCTTTCCAATGTCAGTGCCCCCCGGGGGTGTCCCCTTCCTCAAATGATGGGAAAAATACATCACAAAAAACGACACCGTGGTAAATACTTTCCCACAACAACACCGCTGCACAGTCACATCACAACTTACATCGTATGTACATATGTCCATACCAATTGATTTCTTGTTCTTGCTTTGAGCAATTGTGAAGACTTTTAATCCATTGTTCGAATAATGTATTACTTATTTTTGAACCTGTGTTTATACACAGAACACATGTAGAACAACACACCTACAAACATGACAGCCATAAGAGACGGGCACAGACAGTCATACAGACATAACCACATACCCGACAACACGCATGCACGAAACGCATACACGCACCTCATCATGCACGCACACACCACACGCGCACAAACACAACATCCACACACCCACCAGGAAAGGTTTAGTGGATCAGGAAATTCCAGAGTTTGTTAAATTGAGAAAGAATGATTTTTTAACTGGGTAAGAGGCTAGATAACTATCTGACTGACCAGAATTGTTAATACTGTTAATACCTTGTTCAATAATGTTAAAGGGGCATTTCATGATCCACACCTCGCCGTCCCCCAACTTCCCTAAAAATGTTGAGATTTTATGTCATCTGACCATTTACCTTATAACCAGGTGTGCGCCCCATCTTACCTCAAATTCGGTCGCATCTTAAGAAATTCAACATTTTGTATTTTCTCTGTCCGTAAATGGCCAGAAATTCAGCCAGTATCCTATGGGACTGTGGGAAACAGGCAATTGCTAATAACACAAAACTGCCAACGATCGGGATCAGCTTCAAATTTTGAGAATAAGTTTTTTTCAAGGATAGCTAGTGATCAATGAATAAAACAGAAGGTGCTTAAATCACGAAATGCACCTTTAATTACTTATTTTTGACATTTGTTTACAACACCAATGTAACACACCCCTACAAACATGACAGCCAGAGAGACGGGCCACAGACGGCATACAACAGACATAGACACAACATACACAGACACAAAACCATGACACACATACAGCACGCACTCACGCACAACACACAAACACACACACGCAACACAACCCGGAAGGTTCGTGATCAAGGAATTCCCAGACAGTTATTGTTAAATTGAGAGAAATGATTTTTACTGGGGTCGAGGATATTATACTATCTGACTGACCATAAATCTTTAATATTGCAGTCACTTAGTCCAAACTTCTATTCCAAAGGTGCAATGCCCTGGGCTATCATTGAAAAAAACACAAATTACATTCTGAGGAAATATAAACCCATTTTTCAAAATTATTCATGTGAGCCAGAATGTTCAAATTATTATAGTCCCATTGTAAAACTATGTACTAGAGCTTACTAGCATCATCTGACCAGAAGGTTGGTTGAGCCTGGAAATACCAACAGACATGGCATGTGTCCTTGCAAGGTAAGTGACCCTAATTAGTGTAAACAAATACCTTGCAAGCACACTGATTGACACCACTAAGGTATAAGCATCAATGCTACAAGTGATATGGGGAAGGCTGGCCAGAGGCTTACTGTGAGTGACTTTTTGCTATTCCCAACTACTTTCATGGCATTTACATGCACACACCAAAGGAGCTGTATGACACGTCACGAACCAAATTCAACAATTTTTTTGTTTAGAACCCTACACTTGGCTTTCACTCACACCCTTATTGTCGCCAAACGAACGCTGCATAATTTTCCCACGTCATCCAAACACACATGCAAATTTCAAGACATCCAACGAATATAAGATAAACACACAGTTACCGAAACCATTGGCTTCAAAACCCAGTACTATAGACCCACCGAAGTATTGTGGGTCTAAAATGTTAAATATTTGTGAAAATGTAACGCCACCCTCATTTTGTATACCCCAACCCATGCGCGAAGACATAACTAATGATCTTATTTAATTCCTTGAACTGAAAACGCTGTATAGACACAAGCATGAAGCACAAGCCTTAAATCTTGAGGTATGTACAAAAAATGGTCAAAAGGCAGGCCATTTTGAATTTTATGCAAATTAACTGTTAAGTTGACATAATGCTATAACTAATGATCTAATTGTTGTCCTTAACCCGAAAACATTTGTATAGACAACAAGAATGAAGACCGTACAAGCATTATTCTTGATTATGTACAAAAAAAAAACGTTAAAATGGCGGCCATTTTGAATTTATGACTAATTAGGGCCACACTTGCCTAAAAAAAATTAGCTTTGGGGACGGGAAATTGGAATCATGCATAAAATTTCGTATAGAAACACTATTTCAATTGCTTTAACCCTCAGAAATGCCTTCGTCAAGTTGTAGGAAGCACTTTTTTGCGAAATGGAACCAGTCTATGAAACAGTAGCTGGGAATGGTCGCTATCACTGCCATCTGCATACGCCCAAGTTTTCTAACTCGTAACTGTTAAGGAGATGGTAGCCTTGGAGACTCAAATTCATGATTTTAAAGGTGCATGTTCAGATCGTATTTAGAACCCCATGATTTACCGGTAGTATCAATTTTGATATCAGATGAAAGGCTGTTATTTTTCTCATTGTCGTCCTGAAATTAACGCTTTTCAAATTCCATTTCTTTTCAAGTGGACAGATAAAAACCACCGTTTAATAGTTAACCATCAATATTAGCCCACAGTTAGTGAAATTGGCGTTGACACTATGCGTTATTGCATCTGCATCAAAAACACACGCGTGTTTCCCACGGTACTTGATGGTCAGGGTGTACAAGTGTCAGGCTATCTATTAGTAGAGAACACGATACAAGCTGTTTGAAGTCTCATTTATATTTTGTTGGAAAAACCCTTGTGATGTTTAAGTAACAATTATTAGAGTTGTTATGCGCTCTTTTGGCAACACGGGGTTTTGACAACTGATGGATTATTTAGTCTACTAACTACATCCTGTGTAAATTTTACTAAATTTCATGTGGGCAAATATTGATTGTCTTTATAAAAATCTATTTTTCTATGTCGGTTTCATGGAGAATGTGCATATAGAGGGCGCTTAAACATACAGATCGTGACCTTGTAGGGCTATTATGGCAAGGGGATTCCTGCAATGGATTTGTCTGATTTTGTGAAGAGAATACATTAATAGCTCTTGGCATGGCCCTACCTAATATTAGTTGTCAAAACTGGGTCGCCACTCTGCATAAGAGTGTTGCTAAAAATAAAAGACATTTGTATGTTGGGTCAAAAGATCTGTGGATAGACAAATATTGGAAGAAAAAACAAGCACCTTATAAGTATTTTTAAATACTTGAAAAAGTAAATTTTTAAAAACATGCATCAACAATATTTTTAACTGCCTCTTATATTCACACTCTACTTATTGATCACAAAATTTTACAAATGTTAAATAAATTGGTCCATAGTATAATTTAATCATAATTTTTTATGACTGAATAAAACTACGCAAAGTTCTCCAAATAGTAGAATTCATCTAATCCTGTCACATCTTTGTATTCAAGTTTAATCATTCAGTACATAATTTGTATGTGTCAATCTGACAACCCTATGCCTAAAACAGCCAAATTTGGACCACATTCACTAACTGGTATTATCATCCAAGAACCTTAAGTGGTATGGGATGAGGGAATCAGCCATTCATCACAATATGTCTCTTGCAGGTATCAAAGGCACTTAAAACAATATTTGACCATGCGCTTTTTGCTCTATTAAGCAAGAATTATTGTTAATACGGAAGGTGTTCCGAAAAGATATCCCTCTATTGTTCTTTTTATGAATAGAATGGTCTACTAAGCAAGGTTCCCGGTCATTTAGAATTGTTCTCACAAGCTTTCTCTTTTCTCCTGCCATCCAATTTCTATTTCTTTGCTTTCTTGCGACTACTGTGATTAATTTCTTTCTACGAATTTGTTTTCTTGGAGTTTTGTCTCTTCGTTAACTTCTGCACCTCTGAGGTCCAGTGTTTACAGATGAATCTCTCCTCTCCTCCAAAATCTACCTTTGAACAACTCGTTTCTCTCACAAAATACACATTCCTGTGCTTATTCATTTTTTTTAACCCTTTTGAAGGGCTAAATAAAGAAAAAATGGTTCATCAAGCTTCTATTACAAACCTTTTTTGCTTTTTTAACCCTACCATTATTTTTTTGCTACTGAAGGTTTAAAAAAATAGTCGTTTAGAAGTGGTACGTGTTTTTCTATTCTGAGACAATTTCAAGGGTTTCTTCTCACCTAATTAATGTCCCCTAGACAATATTGACGAAGTCAAGTAGTTGTCTGGGGTGAGTCACGCCGGTTTATAAATATGTTTTTATTACTAAACATTGTCTCCGCGTACCTGGGATAAATTTACGCTTTGTAATTCTGACTATTTCCTCTATTATGTGTGGCCAATCTTTCTAAACCACATATACTAGATTAGTTAATTAAACCTCCGTTCAGTACATTCACGGTGTTGAACATAAACACTGTTTTGTTGCCATACAGAAAATATGAGGTCGGTCAGATTTTTTAAATTTTTTTTTAGATTGCACAAAATGTTTTTACTCTTAAAATGAATACAGATGCTACTATTTAAAAGCTTTCGTTCTTCATGACATAGCAGAAGATCTTTTATTTTACTTGTTGTATTGGTTTTTGTCTTGTTTTGAAATTTTTCAATCTTTGTGTTGGTAAAATTTTTTTTAAGTTGTGATAAAATAGGGTCGGTTCGGTAGAATTTGTAAATTTTTGTGCTAATTTGCATAAAAAATTTTGAGGGAGTCGGCAGGGGGTTTAGGGTCGGGGTCGGTTAAAGCAACAAACAATTTTTTTATGCCTTACTACTGAAGAATAACTTTTTCTGTGCTCTTCTTGTAAATGAATATCCATGCACTCCTCATACATCTACACTACTATACTTTGATTACCACCAAATAGGGGAATTATTCAGTTTGGTTTATCGTTCCGCGCGTAAAAGTAAACCAAATGTACTCGAGCGGTTGCACATCGTACGTACACCAAACTAATATACACTTCTGGCCTCTCTTGTATTTCCTTGCGCCTACTTATCCGTTCGCACTGTTATGAGCCCGCCTATTTGGTGTAATCCAAAGTAATAAACTGCTTCAGAGGAAACTATACATTACACACTATGGCTGGCAATTGGCAGGGATCAACTTTAGACCCAGGTGTTAAATCAGGATAGTCCTTCATAAAACCACCCTTTTTTTTCTTTTCTATGTACTCAAATTGTAAATGTAATACTGTAAGAAGCCCATATTTTTTTGCACGACAGATATTTTTTCGCGGACATATAATTTTCACGGTTTTAAGTCAGATTGTACATTTTCATGGGTGTTGAATTTGGCAGTGCTGGGTATATGCGCTAGAAATAACATAACGAAATTGCTCAATTTTGGCGTGGTTTTATTTTCACGGATGCCATGTGATCTCAAAATCTGCAAAAATTTCATCCAGCTTATAGCAGTAAGGTGGAAATTCTTAATTTCTGGCTCATCTATTACATTACACTATTTTTTATGTTGAAAGAAAAAGGGTGCTTCCTGAAAGACTAATCCTGGTTTAAACCGGGTCTAAAGTTAGTCTCCCATTCTATGAAAGCTAATCCGGTTTTTACCGGGTCTAAGTTAGTCTCCCATTATATGAAAGACTAATCCGGGTTTAAACCGGGTCTAAATTTAGTCTCCCTTATAATTGAAAAGACTAATCCTGGTTTAAACCGGGTCTAAAGTTATCCCTCCCCATTATATGAAGACTAATCCGGTTTACAAACCGGGTCTAAAGTTAGTCTCCCATTATATGACATACTAACCTGGTTTTAAACCGGGTTCTAAGTTATCTCCCATTTATGAAAAGACTAATCCTGGTTTTAAACCGGTCTAACGTTAGTCTCCCATTATATGAAAGACTAATCCTGGTTCTAAACCGGGTCTAAAGTTAGTCGCCCATATATGAAAGACTAATCCTGGTTTAAACCGGGTCTAAAGTTATCTCCCCTTATATAAAGACTAATCCTGGTTTAAACCGGGGGTCTAAAGTTTATGCTGGCTTCATACTTTTTGGTCGTTCTGTCGCAGTGTCGCAAAACCTCAAGTTGTCGTGTTGGTCGGCGCTACTTGCTGTTTTTTTGTCGCCGCGACAAAGTTTGCTGTCGCGTGTCGGCGACAGTGTCGGCGGTATTTCATAGTTTTTTCGTGGTTTTTGCGGCAGACAGCTCAACCTCATGGCGCCATTTTGCTTACTTGGAATAGTCTCATCATCATCACTCCAAATCCGCAAAATAAATCATTTAATCGATGTCCCTTCGCTGCGGAGGAGTTTTAACAAAAATAATATGTCAAGTACTTCGGCATTTTCATTGGTGGTCAATTTTTTATCGGCTCGATGGTGGTCGCAGAAAAGTTGAGTCAAGTCAACTCTTCGTTCGTCTGTCGCAGGGAGCCGCACGACAAACTAAAATCTAATCGATTTAATCGGCTTGTCGCAGCTTGTCGCAGCTTGTCGCAGCTTGTCGGCGGCGACATGGCAGTTTATATGGTCCTTGTTAACTACGCTTGCGCTGTTGCGCAAATACTTGTCGTGCGACACTGCGACAGCACGACAAGCTGTTGAAACCAGCATTAGTCTCCCCCTTTATATGTTCAGATCATTTTCCCTTGGAATTTTTATCACTTTTCCTTTTAGTGGCATCACACCAATTTAAGCATGAATACTAAATCATTAATTGTGAACTTTTGTATGCTAAACTGAACACTTCAGAAAAAGTACCTCCCCAAAGCATTTTACTACCAACCCTCCAACGCCTGGTTCAAATCCACACAACCTCACACCTGTTTGTTTCTCTTTCTCTTCCTTTAATTTCCTTCTCCTTCTCCTCCTGTGACTATGCCTTAAAACAGTAAGGGAATTAGGTTAGGCCTAAAAAAAATGTTTTGTTTGCCCATAAAAGGGAAAAAAATTAGGGTCGTTCGGTCATTTTTTAAAAGTTGGGAACTCTTCAACACTCTTAACTCTAAAAGGAATACAACATGCCAATAATGAAAGTGTTTTTTTCATTCCATAGCAAAATCCCCCTTTTTTTTAATTTACCTTTGTAGAACTTACTTTGTTGCTTGTTTTTATGTTTTTCGTCTTGGCGTTGTGCTATGGCTTTTGTGCTAATTGCATTAAACAATTTGGGTCGGGCAGATCTTCCCTGGGTTCAAATTTGCAGCCCACCTCACACCGGGGCTGGAAAATGGCAAATTTTCCGGTAACACATTCTAATTTTCCTTCACGATCGCAAAAGTTCCCTGCAGTTTCTAAGTATTTACCCTCGCAAATAGAAATTTCCTAGGAATGTGGTTCCCACATTCCTCGCTTTTACCATGAATGCCTCGCAACTTTTCCTTCCTCTCTTCTTTTTCTCCAAACACGTATGCCAAAACAGGTAGGGAGTTCAACAGCAACCTGTATAATCTACAAAGCCCCCTGAACTTTTGCCTTCTATCTACTGTGTTATCTAGTAATCCTTTTCATTGCTGCATAAATATTGTAATCTACAAAGCACAAACTGTGCCTACTACCTACTGTGTTAATCCTTTACTTACCTCAATATTTTCATGCCGCATAAGTAACTGTCTGGTAAATCTCGTTTCCCTAACCAGCTGGACTCCTCTGATGTGAAATAAATCTTGACTGCTACATATTCGCCTCACTTAGCCTTCCACGTTCCCATACCCGCCCTTTTCCAATACCCTTATTAGCTGTACTGTTTGGCTATTGTACGCTGGACCTATTGAAGATAATGAATCAGTCAATTGAATACACATATAACCTAAGGTGATACGGAGAAAATAGGAAGCGGTATGAATAGCGCGACCTTTGATATTAGCCTAACAAGTGATCTAATTGAAAAGAAATTGATAAAACAGTAATATTGTGCAATGGTTGGCGGCGCCCGCATTTGGCCGTGTACAAAAGTAACCTCATTTTTCTTCGACGGGTAATACACACCTGCTACGACTGTAAAGGGTTTGCAACTCGAAAACCATCTTCTCTACTGGAGAATTGAATGATATTTCATCCCCCTGGCAAAATTTATTTTGGAACATCAAGCAATAATCATGAGTTTTTGTCTTTTCCGTTTTCATATAATACACACAATAACCATCAAACAAGTACACGGTAATAGAAAGCCTTCACTGGTGTCTTCACTGGGTAATAAAAAATATTACTTTGCATCAAACAATATTTTCGCTTGCTTGCATTTTATTCAATCTGGCAATGACACACATGGGCACTAATATTTGCAATTTGACACTTAACCTCTTGCCTGCTAACTTTATTTGATATACAAAGTCACATTCTATTTCGAATCTCTTACTTTAGAGTGCTTTCTTTTTTCCCCTCTTGTAAACTTTTGTACTTCCCATTTTTATCAATAGGGTAACAAAGCATTGCTATTATGTTACTGTTTAAAGGGATTAGCAGCGTTAATAATGTGAGAGACTCGAAAAATGTGGAAATGCCTTTTTTAAACTTTAAATCAGCACACACGACAGTACAGAATAAACAAGTGTTCTCAACCACAAAGGTCCCCCGCTCGTCGCGGTATTTAAAAGGAGGAAAAGTAGCATAACTTAAAGATCACACCTGGGAGGATTGGTGCTGGAAACCAGATAGCTCTACCAATAGCGTTTCAAATACCTTGGATGACCGCCCATATGACCTTGAAAACCTGGTATCAATGTTGACTAATCGCTACCAAGTTTCATGACCATATGACTATTTGTAGTTGTTTGACCTTAGATAGCCCACATGACCTTGATTGAAATGACCTTCAAAGTTTCCAGCACTGAATATTGACCACAACATCCCCAGTCTCATGCCATACACGATTTGTGGCAGGTGATTGACCTCGGATGACCCCAGATGACCCAAAATGACCGTGAAAAATTGGGCATCAATGTTTGACTGTGCCTACCAATGTCATGACCATACAACCATACATAGTGATTTGACCTTGGAAGACCCTCCTGCAATGACATTAGAAATGAACCCTTCAAAATTTTCAAGCACTGAATTTTGACCGCACCCACCAATTTTCATCATCCTACCACATGTTTAGGGATTTGACCTTGAAGGACCTCAATATGACCTTGAAATGACCTTCAAAATGTTTTGCCCCGAAATGTTGAGACCGTCCACACCAAGTTTTATCATTCTACCACATTTTAAAAGGATTTAACCTTGATGACCCCATCTGACCTTGAAATGCCCTTCCCAAATTTTTTGGCACCGAATTTTGACACACCCACCAAATTTCATATCCATACCACACTGTTAGGGATTTGACCTTGATGACCCCATATTACCTTGAAATGAACTTCAATTTTTGGCACCGAATGTTGAGTCACACCCCCACCAAGTTTCATCTCCTACCACATTGTTTAGTGATTGAAACTTGATGACCCCATATGACCTTGAAATGACCTTCAAAATTTTTGGCACCGAATGTTGAGCACACCCACCAAGTTTTATCATTCTACCACAATTGACAAGATTTAATGCAATTTTTGACCACATTGACCTTTGACCCATGGCACATGACCCACCTCCGAACTCATCCGCCGCCTACTTAAGTTACATCCATGGTGCAAAGATGGACACCCACACTTGCTTAGATCAAAAGATATCGTGTTGACAAGGTTAATTATAGCAATTTAGCCTTATTTTGACCATATTTTTGACCTCATTTGACCTTTGACCCATGACACATGACCAACTTTGGATCCCACCCAGCGCCTACTCGAGATGCATCTATGTTGCGAATATGGACATCCACACTTGCTTAGTTCCAAAGATATCGCGTGGGACGCACCCTCGTATAGCAATTTAGCCTTATTTTGACCATATTTTTGACCTCATTTGACCTTTGACCCATGACACATGACCAACTTTGGATCCCACCCAGCGCCTCCTCGAGATACATCTATGTTGCAAATATGGACACCCACACTTGCTTAGTTCCAAAGATATCGCGTGGGACGCACACACGGACGCAGAGCATTTCTATAGTCCCCCTTCGCCAACAAAAGTTGGCGGGGGACCAACAAAGATCAATAATGTTTGTGTTTGAGGTCAAACTGTATAGATCATGGTGCACAATATCACGCTGAAAATCTGGGATAATCACAGGTAAAGGCTTTTTGATCTCAAGTCAGAATTTGTCTTGTCTTTGATACACAGACTTCAGGCCAACCACTTGCAGGTTATGTACGCATATCCATGCCAGTAACAAAAATATCAAAATTTGAATTTTGATGGCTTTTTCGATGTTTTGGAATTACAAATCCTTGCTAATCCCTTTAACTTTTGTTAGACAGGGGAGCTACTTTTTAAAAAATCTTATTGGCCTTTTATTAGCTTCTCTATATCACATTTCCTTGTTTTGATGTTATAATTTTAATTTGAAAGATGTAGTACTTACCAACAGCGGTAGACCTGAGCCGCTACCTGACGTCTGCGAGTTATCTCTCAATTCTCGTAATGTTTGCCCCGGCGATATATAGCTTTCATCGGTCTGTACAGATTCTAATGCATACCTTCGATTTGCTTCTCTTTTCTTATATCGAATTAACCGTAAAAAAGGACAAAATTAGTGGTTTAATTATTGATAATGGAAACTTTCTTAGTGGGATGTTCTGGGAGGCATCTCCCTATACTTTGCATCATCACCAAAAAAAGACCAAAAATATTTGTTAAAAGTGTTTATTGCACATGAAAGTAATTGGTGTTAAACATACGCTATTGAGACAAGTGTGTGCTGCGCATAAATACACCTGTTTGTCTGCTGCCATTCTATCAATTCATGTATTAAGGTTTGCCTTATTTTGTGGTGAACAAAGTATAGTTGGGAAGATTGGTGGGAAAACATTGCGAACACACCACACACTGCATCTGCTTCTTTCAGATGCACCTGCCAGACTGTACTATTCTATGAATTGCCGGTATTATCTTACCTATTTTGGTTGAAGTATAGTTGGAAAGTTTATTTGAGGCAAAAAATGCTCACTTTATGGAAAATTTACAGAAACATGTATTTTGAAAAGAAAAACAAAATTATACTGCCAGCACTAAATAGGCAGGAATTTAGTTGATCACACATTAAGTATTGCTTGTTAGCATTCGTCCGACAAAATCTACTTCACATTCTGCAAACCAGCTCTCTACCCAAATTCAAGGTTTCTCTGTAACCAGTATTTTCTCATAAGTAATATCCGCATTTTTCCACATCTCTGTTTATGCCTATTTCCAATAGCTAGAGAGCCAACTGGTGATGTTTTTGGGCTAAGTAGCCAATTTTCTCTTTCTGAGTTACTATGTTTAGGTGTCTCTCAAACTACTCAATAATCATTATACCCGTTTCAAATCTTGCAAGAATCTAAAACTAATGACCAAGATTTTTTGTCCATTTATCGCAACATTAAAATCAAATCACTTTTATTCAGCAAATGCAAGATTTACAAAGAAATAAATTTGTATTCCAGACAAAGTAGAACAGATACCAATGTGAAATAAAATGAACATTGGAAAAGAAATAACAAATGCTAGGACCTCCACTAAACAACTCCTGGGAGCTTATAAGAGGTGGAGGCCCTACTTAAGGTAACTTTTTTACTTAAACTTAAAACATAAAAGGAATGAGCATTACAGGATTAATGAAGCGGTCTAGCGAAATATTAAAGCAATATTAGCCACATTTTTTTGAAGGGCGCCCCCATTTTTCAAACAGTTGGAGATTTTTACAGGTGGCATTGGTAACTGGTGTAAACTATACCTGTGAATGGTTAAGCTCGAAAGTCTAGTGTCACAAACAAGGAATTTTGTAATTAGAATAATTATATCGGGGAGCCCCGATAATAATTCCAATGGCTGATGGAAACGGCCTTCCCAATGTGAAAAGCCGGGAAATAGCGTCATGTCCGTGTCTACGCTCCATCCATTAGTTGTTTTAATAGTTCTGGCAAGTCAAGTTAGAGGTTATTTTCTCGAGGTGGCATATTTATCATGGAACGGACATAACGGCATTTCCAGGCCTTTCTTTTTTTGGCCGTTAGGTCCCATCCAATTCTAATTACAAAATCGCTTATTTGTGATAAATACGCATTTTTTAGCATTCTCGTTTGCAGGGTATAGACAATTACCAACTTAATTGTGCAAAAATATCAAATTTTGAAAATTGGGGGCGCTCTTCAAAAAATGTGCTAATATTGCTTTAAGTGAAAAAATGGAGCGGGAAATACAAACAAATAAAACTAAACTAAAAAATCAATTACAAAACAAGAAAAGTAAAAAATTAAAAAAAAATACAGATTTTTTTTAAAACTTGCCATGTATTAATTCCATTTCATATGACGATGAACTACCGAGCCACCAAAGAATTGATGACAAAATACACACGGTATTCTATTACAATTGTTCCTTTTTTTTACAGTTTATTAATGTTTCTGAAAAACTGCGTGCAGTAACCAAATGGTAAGCCAATTAAGTTGAAAAACAAGCAGTAATGAATGGCCATTAGACCCAGGGGTTACTGAACTGGGGCCCATTTTTTGTCTTTTCCCTCATTTGCAGAGATCTGTGATTTTTTGCTCATGTTATTAGTGATGGATACCAACACATGACAATGCTGTATTGAAAAGGTGTTGTGCTTGTTTTGTTTTTTTTTTGACTAAATTGCTTTCGACAAAAATGGGTGGGGTGGGGGAATTGCAGTTATACTCTTACCCAGTTTACATATGCTATTTTTTTTTAACTTGTTATTATTTTATTGTATTTCATTGTTTTATGTAAGCCCATGATATACTTGCATTCGGAGCAAGTGATTCAAGCTCACTAGCATGTGTTAACACTCGACATTGCGTCAAAATCCGTGATGCACATGCCAATCGTTCGCTGCGACTTGAGTATATCAAGGCTTTAGGATACATTTTCGAAGAAAGGCAATTTTTTATTCGTCAATAGAATTACACTCGCAAAATAACCACCAAAACTTCCAAGAACTCAATGGGAAGTGATGGTAATTGTACCACAAAAACTTTGTTTTGGACTGTGTGAGGTAAAAAAGTGATTACATACATGCCGCTGAAACAACGTGTAGGGCCTATATTTAGGGGCTTGGCCTTTAATGTAGCTTATGTAAACACATGTTTTATGTAATTTTTTCTCTGGTTTTAAAGGGTGTGTTCGATCATTTACGCACAAAGTTGTTTGTGATTTACACAAACATAAAAAGCAGACGAAAAGACCACATTTTCTCACTGATGTTCCTGATATATTATCTTCGCAAATCATTTCTTTCTGGCAAAGATATAGACAAAACTGCCATTTTAACGTTAACCATAATTTTAGGTACAGTAAATTTCTAGGTCATTGCGGTAATGTTTTTATCACAATCTATCATCAAAAACCATACAAGTTTGATTCTGACAATAAATTTGGTTTGGTTGTGAATTCAGGCTCTCGTAGTTAAGTAGAGAACATTGTACCCAAAATGTACAGGCTTCTTTAAAAAGAATTACTACCATAGATAATCACCCAACCACAAAGATGGTAAATAGAGATGTTGTCCCAATGCCCAGCTGTTTGAAAGTCTCATTTTATTATGACAAAAACGGAATAAACGCAAATATCATGGCAATACCTTTGACTACTAATTGATTATTTATACCACTGCTTCATTCCGTGTAAATTTTAACGAATTTCATGCGGGCAAAGATGAGTTTCTTAAAACACTCTCTCTCTGGAGAGGGACATAGAAGACGCTATAACATACAAATCAATCCCAACTCTTTGTAGTCCTATCACAAGCAAGATTCCCACAATGGATTTTTCCTGATTTTTGTCAGAGTACTGGCTGGCTTGCATTCCCTACTGGCTACTTAATCAGTTGCAAAATTGTGTCGGCCACTGCTTGAAATGCTCTAAAATAAGAGTACATTTGGCTTGGGGTCAACAGCTAGTGAGATAACGACGAAGGAAATAGAATATATGAGAGGAAGTAAAAGTAGAGATAGTATGTAAGATAGAGGAGAGATAGAATTGAGAGAGGCAGGAGGGAGATTTTTGCTTCATCTTAGCCGTTAAGTAGAAGAAGGTCATGACAAGTATGAATACCACAGCACACACAAGTTACTGAGATAATTAAGCACAATCTGATGTATGGTTTTGTGCATATTTATACACGCTGGGTGGTTCAACTGTGGAAAACCATAAAGTGAAATGGACGTAAATGGTAAGACAGGTCCATCTTCATTAGCCTTGAAGCTCCGGTGATGTTTTCAAGAGTCTGAAAACCAGAGGAGCCAGTGTTAGGGGCCGCATGTAAAGGGGGGGGGGACTGACTCAAATTGTACAGGGTATGGGCTGCAGGTTAAGCCACCCCCCCCAGTTTGCAAATCTCTCCAGTCTGTTAGCTTCCACAATTCATGAATGCATCCAGTTTTTTTTTTTTTTTTTTTTTTTTTTTTTTTTTTTTTTCTTAAAAGGCAACTATCAGTTGATTTGGCCAAATCAGAAAATTAAAAAAAATCAAAAATCAGAATTTTGCATGTCTGTAACAAGTCCGACCTATCTAACTACCAGCAAGTTCTAAGGCTGAAAGCAAAGTAATGTAGACAAAATTGGATATTTTAGTCCTTACCTCATACAGATACTTTCTACAACACATAATTCAATGGAGTTCATATCTTTGAACAGTGCTGTTTCTTTTTGGCAGTTTGCATTTTGAAAAAAATAACACATTTTGTTTTATTGAAAGAAAAATTGTCCACTTGCGTGGTGGTGGAAAAGTTCAAATATTTGACTCTTTGGGTGGATAACTGATAGTGCCTTAAGACCACAATGACAAAACAAAAAGTTGTAATCAGTTCCACATTCACATGGCCAAAAAAATCAGTCCCCCAAGACAAAAAGTTGGTTCAAGATTTGTGTTCGGACACTTACACTGACTGCAAACCCCTAAAACATTGTTATTTGATAGAATGTTTGCCACCCAATGGCTCTCAGGCTTGCACATCCAACCCCAACTAAATTTTCAATCAAGAATAATTAACAGTGAAATGAATACAAACAATTAAGTCTTCACTCTTATAACCAAAACCAGTGAAAAAGATCTCAGACCCCGCTCACACTAGCTAACAAGTTGCAATTCCTTTCAAATCATTTCCGATTACACAGAGGTTTCTACAAATTAAGATCTGTCGGGGTGTTATTACCAGAAATTTAAGTTGTTCTGATTTTAACCCCAACTACCCAAACAGGAAATTAAGAAGTGAAAGCAACTCATTGTGCATGTAATACTTGAATTAATTACTGAATACTGATCTAGCAAAAATGCTCAATTTGATAGACACCGGGTGAAATTCACTTAATGATGCACAAAAAGCAGCATTTGACTGAACTTCTAGACTGGAGTAAAATCGAAAAAAGAATTTAAACTATGTTCACACTAGCTTTTAATATAATGACCCAATCAATTGCAATTGCAACTTTGATGAGTTAAAATGCGTCTAATTGCTGCAACTATTTTTATGATCTAAACCTCTTGTCAGGTCAGGTTCCTTTGAGGGCCCCTGCTACAGATATCCTGACCAGTACTACCTGGCCGAGTTGTCAGAGCTAAACCATCACCCCCATTGGGTTTCTACGGAAATCTGATGAGAAGGGTAGCTGGATACCTGGTAGAATGAAAAATTATCTACATACAAGGGAGTCACCTCTGGAGAAGATAATGGAGACATGCCTTGAATGGGTGGGCATGGTTGCCAAAGGCTAGGCCCACCAACGAAAACTGTGGGATTGGACGTAAGAGGTCATCTCACACCAGTATTGCTGAGTGAGGTGTATCCGGACACCCGTTAGTGGGGACCACCAAAACGGGATTTAAACCTTTGGACGGACTGAATTGAGTGACCAACGACAACCGAACAAACCTGGCAAACAGATATTGCCAGTCTAAATCAACTCGCAGATCAGTTGAAATAATAAATAAAAACCTAATACCGGAGGTATACCTCTGTCTTACGGTATCTCTGATTGACTTAAGAAATGATATACCTATGGGAGCCACTCAAAATAGACTTCTATATATCTGTACAAACCTTTAAAGGTGCCCGATTTAACATAGCAGGTGCTCCTAAAAAATATTGAAATCCCTGATTTTTGTACTAATTGTTATTTAAAGCTTGCCATCAAAAACGTTCCCCACCTCAAAATATTTGTTTGGTTTCTCCCAGAGGAAGGGGCAAAGGGATAGAAGCTAAAGAAGATTGGACATCCATGGTGGGATTTGACCCCGGGCCTCCGGGCACCATTCCCATGAGCAGGAATGGCAAGCAAGCCATGATAATTCGTGTGGGAGGGATGCCGGAGGATGTGTAGGCAGTGAGTGTGGTAATTCCAATTTTTAAGGGAAAGGACACATTCTTTTTGGACTTAGGTCTTTCTAGCACCAGCTCAGTGAGTTCTGAGTGAGTTTGGTCATGATAGGGTTAAGCTGAGATGATTTTTTGGTACAAACATTGTGAAATACTTACTTCATATGAAATTCAGCTTTTGTTTTATATTGAAATCAGAAAATCAAAATAGTGTTTGTTACACATTTAAGACTTCTGGAACCAATATAACAAAAAAAACCCAATGGGATAAAATCCACTGCGTGACTGGAGATATAAAATCACGATGGATGCCTTTTAATCGTTGCTGCACCTTTAAGTTTTTCTTTCCAGGTCTCCGATTGGATAAAGACATCATATATCCCAATCTATATCCAATAAAATCGACCGGTTGACTTTAGCAGAAATTAATTTCCTCGCTTGAGTACAAGAAGGTTGTATCTGCAATAGCTGCCATGTGATACATATGTGTGCTGCCATGTATTAGAATAACTCACTTTATTCTCCTTAAATCAGTGGCTTTTCAAATGGTTCGTTTTAGGCGCAATATTTTTACCTTGAAGTAACAATTTCAAGAGCCACTGACCAAGATTTGGCATAATAGTTTGTTGATAGGAATTTCTGACACATGGTAGCTCTTGCTTTACATTACAACCTCTTACACTCACACAAGGATTACAGTATGGTCTTTCTGGAGTAAGGTAGATATTGGCTTATTTTGGCCAATGAAGATATTGAATATAGTTAATTTTAGCCGTAATGTTGACAAGCTGAAATTTTGACAGGCTGCAGACAAGCAGATGGATAGAAAAACCAATAAAAAATGCTACAAATTGATGGCTTTGTAATCACATCAAAATTTTGCATGAAATCTCGCCAATTTGCATGGTTTAGAGAAAGGAAAGGATACTCGAATAACGGCTAAAATTGGACAAACGCTTAAGTTGGCAGAAATATTATTTTATTTAAATTGTAAGAAAATGGTAGAAATGTGGAATTTATGTGAACTGCTTATCCCTGCCTTCAAATGAAATGCTAAGCCTCTTGTTCGCAGCAAAAATTGTCACAGGAAGCCACTATCTTGAAATGAAAACTCATTTTCTCACCATTTTGTTGTGTTAATTTTCATGCACAAGCTTTTAAAATAAACAAATATTGATTGAAGAATAAAAAAAAGAGAAAATCAATGCAGTTTCACTTTTATCTTTGGCCATATTTGTTCAGATGAACAGTTGATTCACAAAATCGGCAAATCAAACAACAACACACAAAAGTAGACACCAGAGGTCAATGGTCGCATGGTTACTGCCAACCCCACCTGACTTAAACCAGCTTGTTAAAAGCAACCAACCAAACAATCAGATATAAATTAACAGGAAAACAGAGCCAATAAACGACTCACAATAACTTATAACCAACCGCAATAAAAAAATTTCAATGCATCCCGGAGGTCGTCAAACCTGCACATTCATATGACAAAACACAACGTGTACGATGAGAGGAAACCCTACTTGTTCACACTCTTAGAAATCTAACAGAGCGACCATGTTATATCAGAGGGGTATTGTTTGCATCAGCACAAAAGAACCTGGGGATGCGCATCTTGGTATGATCATTAGCGCAGACTTCGCAGCAAATTTGTTTAGTGTCTGTTTGGTCTTGTGGAAAATGCACACGCACGCACGTCAAGCACCGTCCTATTGCTCCTGCATACACCGATTCATTTGTTGTGACGAAGAAAACAAATTACCATCTGCCTAGGTAAATTCAAAGATATTTTTGATCTGATAATAATAAAATAAAATCTTTTTTTATCCTTATATCTCTTTTCCCTCTAGTTTTTCTTTGTGACTTTTGTGACTAGCATGACAAAGCTATGGCAATCAATAGTTTAGACATATATATTGCTTTGTCCTATTGATTTGTTCAATTCTCTGCAAACTGTTATTATCATTACCATGGAAATCTAACTTAAATTCTGTAACTTTTCTATGACTTTTCCCTAACAACCAAGGCATTTTCTTTTACAAGTTTTTTTGCTGTAAATTTTACCCAGAGTTTTTTAAAATACCCATTTTAGAAAAAAATACTGGATTAACCAAATTAAAGTTCTAGCAGAGTGAACCAGCTAGAGTACATACCGCTGTTTCCCCACTTTGACTAGATCTCTTACCCAAGTTAGTACAATTAGGTGTTGCTTAGTTACTGTTCCTATGACAACTAGTCCCCAAAATACAACACAGCGAGGGGTCAAAATGGGGGTCAGGAGGTCATGACCCTCCACACTCACCTGGTGAATCTGCTGTAGTTGTTGGAGGTAGTGTTGGCATCAGATTATGGTTACACATAGGTGCATCATTACAACATATTATACTACGAGACACTGAATGAGGCGAGCCATCACCCTGACATTGCATCCAACCACCTTCAAGTTCCGGTGGTAAACAACCGTGTGATCTGTAAGCAAAAAGAGAAGGGAAAAAAGAAAGAAAATTTAGATTCATGAACAAAAATAGGGAGAGGCAGTTTTCAAACCACTAGTGTCACTTGCTTTCAGAGTCAACCTTTCCTCAATATCTGCACAAGTTGACCTCTAATGACCTTTGACCCTACCATGACATACCATGTCTACTATCATTTTTTACCGAAATTCCTATCCCACAATGCACCAACGATGTACGAGTAGATATGCATCACTCCATGCACGCTCGCGGTTTAGTGCTGCTCCTTTAAACTACGCACACATTTTGTGGCGCAAAAATTACAAGGCAATCAAAGAGTACTCGTTACTGGTAAAATTTATGTACAGCAAACGGTTTTCGCACAGTTATGACAGAAAAATGACCGTATGACATACTCTAAAAATGTGCTGTAACGGGTGAGAAAATTCCTGATGGATGGGCCATCAGGAATTTTCTCACCTGTTACATTTAACTTTCACAGTATTTTGAAAGGAAAAAAGGTCCATTCATGTAGTACTAACCCTAGTTTAAACCCAGGTCTAAAGTTATCGCACTTTCAGAATACCAGCCCATCTGTTCAATAGAAACACAATTAATGTACAAAGGCATGGATGTGACTAAATGATAATAGCATTCAGCTGGCAGCAATGACAACAATAACACTATTACCACCTACAAAGAAATAAATTGATTGGTGACAAAACAGATGCAAACATTGAACCTCAAAATAGTTCAAATTTCAAACCAAATATAAATTGTGTATGTAAATATATCGTTCTGATGTTATCTGTCGGACCTAACACCTATAGATGATATCTATCGCTCCTCTACCAACCAGTGGCGTATCAGGCCTGCCCGCTCTGAGGGGGCAAATTTCCCAGTCTTGGGAAATTTTCCCTCTTAGGGGGGGTCAAAAGGCCAATTTTTCCCGGTCAGAGGGCTAAAAAACGGCTGATTTAGCATGATTTTTGCAATTTTTTTCCCGGCCAAAGTCGTCAGGGGGGGCAACTTGCCTCCCACCCATCCACCCCCCCACCCGCCTGTTATGCCACTGCTACCAACCTTGGCTTGATAGCTCAGTTGGAAGAGCGCCATTCTAGTACTACGGAGGTTGCTGGTTCGAATCTGGCCAAGTGCATGTTTTTTTCAACACCTGTATGCGCTGGCTATCTCCAGGGAAAGATTAATAAATATTCATTGAACCTCACATTACATTAAAGGTGAAATGAGAGATTTCAAGTCATCCATATTTTCTGTGATATGTAGTGATTTCATATAGATTAGACACTTAAAGAGACACTGGCACATTTGAAAAATGGTGCGCACTCAAGATTTTTCAAAATCGATATTTTTGCATGGTTGTAAAGCTTTTATATACAAAAGCCCTCACCCGAAATGATTAAGCCCAAATCAGCTTTCTTATGGGTAAACGGAACGATTTTGTAATTTAACGTCGCCGGCGACGCGAAATTCAGCAGATGACGAAAATGGCGTTTAACACAAGAACACGCACACCGTATGCATGTTTCCCACGCTATGTGCACTGTTTGACCGGTCTATAACCTTTGTGGTTTTAATATCATTGAGTACGAGTCAAAAATATTCATGTAATATACATACACATTTGTTGATTAAAGTTATGGAAAACTTAAAAGTTGGCCTACAAATTACCTGGATATCTTTATCCTCATATCAATGTCCCTATCTGTTTTAGCGAGGCGGCATAGCTAAACTATCGTGCATTTTGTGATAAAAGCATGAAATTTGGCACAGATGTAGAGAAATAGGCTAGCGGGCAAGATCTCATAGCGTTTACTAAGGTGACGCACCCCTTACAAGTACATAATTTTGCTAAAACAAATTGTCTAAAATTATCAAAATCAATTCTACGCGTGTTCTCACTTCTAGTATGTGCACATTTTCGTGAAAATGAATTAAATGTCATCTCCTTTTTTCCCCTGAATATCAGTGAGCAAGCGATGTACACTACGTTCCATGACTCCAGCAAATTTTTTTTTTTTTTTTTTTTTCCCCCCCACCCGCCTGTTATGCCACTGCTACCAACCTTGGCTTGATAGCTCAGTTGGAAGAGCGCCATTCTAGTACTACGGAGGTTGCTGGTTCGAATCTGGCCAAGTGCATGTTTTTTTCAACACCTGTATGCGCTGGCTATCTCCAGGGAAAGATTAATAAATATTCATTGAACCTCACATTACATTAAAGGTGAAATGAGAGATTTCAAGTCATCCATATTTTCTGTGATATGTAGTGATTTCATATAGATTAGACACTTAAAGAGACACTGGCACATTTGAAAAATGGTGCGCACTCAAGATTTTTCAAAATCGATATTTTTGCATGGTTGTAAAGCTTTTATATACAAAAGCCCTCACCCGAAATGATTAAGCCCAAATCAGCTTCCTTATGGGTAAACGGAACGATTTTGTAATTTAACGTCGCCGGCGACGCGAAATTCAGCAGATGACGAAAATGGCGTTTAACACAAGAACACGCACACCGTATGCATGTTTCCCACGCTATGTGCACTGTTTGACCGGTCTATAACCTTTGTGGTTTTAATATCATTGAGTACGAGTCAAAAATATTCATGTAATATACATACACATTTGTTGATTAAAGTTAATGGAAAACTTAAAAGTTGAAGCCTCCACAAATTACCTGGATATCTTTTATCCTCATATCAATGATCCTATCATGTTTATGGAAAATATATCTCTGTTCTTCCAATGGCCTAGACTATCATTTGAGAGCAAATTTGAAGAAAATATGATTCAATTTTGGTGAAAATGATGGCCCGTGCCAGTGCCGCTTTAATTAGTTCCCTAACACCTTTTTTGCCTACAGAAATTACTTAAAATTAAAACAAAAGGGGATTATGCATATGCTTATAGTTCCAATAGAATTTAACATACGCTTGAATTTCATATTTTGTCGCTCCTATAAGGAAATTAAAAATTCCACAATTTTTTTAACACCAAAGAACAGTTCTCAGCTTAATCCTTTCAGATGGGGAATCTTTTTTATAGTAAGTATTTACAACAACAACCAGTTGCAAAAATCAGAACTTTCAACATTTTTTATAAAAAGACACCTGATCATTTGAAATCTCTGTTACACTTTAATGTTTGTCTTTTAAAGCACAGACAGAGGAAAGTGTTTATTTTTATGCATTCATCTTGTAAAAAGATCTAGTATGGGAACTAAATTAAGTAACTTAATACAAGAAGCACTTGTGCAAAAAAAGAGAAGACTCGAAATCAATCAATGTATTTATGGTAAAAACGCAATTACTAGCCACAATGGGTGGCCTAACCACCTACCATTGCACATCAAAATGAAGACAATCTTCATCCACAATGAAACAACATTGACACTATTTATTTTAAGTATGCTCAAATGAGCGCTTAAAATTACATTACCCCCTCCAAGATTTAGCAATGATCACAAATAACAATCACTAATTTTATCAATCTCCAGGTTTGGTCCCATGCTGCTAACAAAACCCCATTAAAATCCATAGAGGAACGATCAACGTTTGAAAGAAGTAATTCAATCAGCTATGATTCAATGAAAAATCAAAATTACCAATAACTAGGTGAATAATCAGATCTATTAGGGATAGCACAACTTAATAGATTTTTAAATACAGTCCCAGCATGTTTGTTAGCAGTGCTTAATCAACCACCAAGATGCAGGATAAAAAATGGATGACCCTGACGATATTAACGCTCTCTTTCCTCTTTTTCACCTTACAATTCTTTTTTTTTGTCCCAGCTGTTATTTACTTTGCCTCCAACTCAGCCTTGCCAATTGGGATTCCCAAGAAACGTTGGTGTCTGGAGAGGGACTTATTGGTGACCCTGAGACGGAATTTTACTTTTTCCATAACAGACCTACATAAGATATTGTGGCTAATTTATACCTATTTTGGAATATTTTTTTCCTTTCCTGAGAATAAACATTTGAAGGCAAACAACTGCAGGCAATAAACAGTGGGGGTAACCATAAGGGAATGGGTCATTTTTTACAGTGGGGGGAAAGGAGGGTTTCAACTTTTAATTAGGCAAAAAGATTTCATTTCCCTTCGCTTCTGTTCCAAAATTTCTTTCTTCTAACCAATTTAAAAAGTTCAGCATAGTTCCCTCCCCACCCCCCCCTCCTTGACATGAAAAATTTGCACATTCCTCCTCTTTGCTCACAACTTTTGTTTTTGTCCATTTACCCCTCCAATCCTCCATTACCCCAGTGTAAATAATGAACCACATACCCCATGGGGAGAATAATCGACACTACAGTTACTGTTTTGGCTCTAGGTTTTTCCTATGTTTAAATAACTTCTTAAGGGGGGGAGAATTAATGTCTGGATGGGCAAATTCTCCTCCCATGCGTGCCACTCAAAAATGACAATGACAGCATTATCTACATCTATGATTTGAATTGACAACATTTGCTTCCAAGGTTTGGGAGGGGGAACCATAGTACTCCAAACCAATGCTATATCCAAAAATTACCACAGGGGATCCTCCCAGATGGTTGCCCAAAATAATGTAATACTTGCAAGAAACCATAACATGAAAAACACATACTCCAAAAGGACATATAATTGCCCACCCACATAACCAATTTAGGGGCTTATACTGACAATTACAAACTATGCAGATGATCCTTTTTGGACCAATTCAATACTGGCTAATATAAATTCACTGATCGGTAATTATAAACAGACATCAATACACATTGTGACCTAAGTTGCCCTTTGGCCATTTGCCTGAACTGCCAGGTGTCTGGGTCTTGGATGTGTCAATTCAAAGGTATTTACCTTTTTTTTCAGACACATTTATGTTGGCAAATTCGGTAGGTCTGTCCAATCTGGTGAAATGCTGGTTAAATATTTGCAGCATGAATAATCACATTCCCCCTAGTATGAGTCTCATCTTCATTACAATAACAGTGGGCTTCTAAAATACCCAAAATAATAATTTGAGTGTATTTGAAATGGCTTGTTTTTGTTATAGAGTCTTATCTTAATAGGGGTTAAAACTTTCACATGAGCTTGTAAATCTCAATTCCCTTGCACAGTTCAGTAACCTTCCAGTACACCAGTGTATTTAGAAACTACATCCCCATGGTTTTTGTGTATGAAATATATTACATCCCAAATCAAACAAATGTCAGTTCACATGGTCAAGCCATTAGAAGTGACCAACCCACTGAAACTGTGGTCCATTGGTGATGAGCATATTGTTTTGCTCTCCTTACTGTCCCTCCCCGTGTCCCCATCCCCTCAACTCACTTAAAGGGTTATGTAATATCATTTGCTGGCTTCAATTAAATACCCATATTTATTTAAAAATTGCACATCTATAATTATTCCATTGGCCTGAATTTTTTATGAAGTCTTGCATCCCCTTTATCCCAAATCCCAAACCATGATCCTACATAAAATTCCCATGACTCATGTAGGCCCATTTTCCTCCTAAAGCAACATCATTATTGTTTGGTGGATAATTTCGCAAGTCCCTATAGACCCTAGGTGCCCTTTCATTTCATCCCCATTTTTGTGACCACTTTTTGGATATCCCTAATAAAAGTCCTAGGATAGTCGTCTAGGTCAGTTTCATCAAAAACCATCCCAAAAGACCAAATCATCTGTTATGGCTAATAATGCACTTTGGTGGTGCAGTGTCCAATCAATGACCGTCCAAATCAATATTTCTGGACAGTAGTCCAAGCACATGCACACAAATGTACAGAAATAAGATTGGTATACTGTGATTTTGCAAAAGCCTGCTATTGATAGTACACATTGGAAAGAATCTGTGAACCCTTTGAAAGAACTTGCCAGAGAATCTATCCACAAAGTTACAATTTCCTTAACTTCCTTACCCCACCACCCCCAACAAAACCCCCCTCCCCCCCCCCCCTCAAAAAAGTCAACTAAGGGATACTAACTCCTATGCAAAAACTCCTCGCAAAAAATTAACCCACAATAAAACGGTTTACGTTCATCACTGATTGCACTTGACGAATGACATTAACTTCAGGAATACCAATAACGCTGCAATTACATGAAATGATCTTTTGAAGACTGTGGAGAAAAAGACAGACAAAATGTGAAACGTACTTTTTATACCGTGACTCGCAATTACGCGCATGGAGCGGCAACTGCAGCATGAATTGACCAAAAGGTTCTCAAAAGATGCCCGCAAATGACTAATCCCAACACTTTACAATTTGTATCCACAATTTGGTGATAAAATCTTCATTTGCATGAGGCGGAACAAAGAATGGTAACTACAGGTGGGGATTTGATTATAATTTATTATAAGAGCAACCGACAAAATTAGTTTTATGGAAAGCACACTATCACTTGTGATCTTCTGAGGTGAAATTGATAGAGTAGAAGTCAGAACCAAATCGGGTGGATGGCAGGTGTGCATTTCACGCGGTTACGTGCTATACCACGCTAAAGGGTAAAATGATTAAGGTTGGGAATGAAAACAAGGTACAATGCTTGCCCACTGGAAAACACCCATCTGATGAAGACTTAATTTAAGCACACTGTTCCACAAGGGGTGTTTATTTCATGTTCAAACTTTATTTAGTAGCTTGCTTTAGAGAATTCTAATACCCCTAGAGCACTACCTAGCCAGCATTTTCCAGAGGGATTTTTGAACAAGATACCCATAATGCCATGCAGGTTCATATACAATGTAACTGTACTAATAACTCATGTCAGTACTTCGGGATAAAAAGTGGTCAAGAATTTTCAAGAGTACCGACAAAACATTTCAATCAGACATCATGATAAAATTCCTTACGTACTAGCATTTTGTGGGCTAATAAAAGTTGGAAGTCTGTGTTTTATTGTGTTAAGAATACGAGATTTTTTATGGATCACGAAATGACACTTATTGAAGGTGAAATTTAACACAAAACTGGTGCATATTTGGGATGGACTCAATCACCATTGCAGCATTTCTGATTGGGCTAATTACCAATCAGAATAATTCTTCAGTACCCCAGTTGAATGCAGCTTCCGAATATTTATTATGCTCTCGCCCTCTTCAAGCCCTACCATACATATTCCAAATATAAAATACACTTCCCAAATTTGCTAGTTACTACTCCCTTACATCGACCTATAGCGCAATGAACAATAATTTCTTCATCTTAATTTGGCGATATTTGCATGACAATTAATAATAACTACGGTTGTGGAACGACAACTTACATTATACCTTGTCATATCACTGGCCTGAGTGGATGCAATGTGAAGATAGATAGCAGTATCAGTTTGTTAACATATTTATAGATCAGTGTTACATATAAATACATGCTAATAGGCCTGTAAGGTGCAATATTAAGAAATAGGGTTTGCAGTGTCATTTTATGGCGATATGTGTCCGAGGTCAGAAAAACTAAAATAAATATGGCGAGAGCGCAGCCGGCCCATTCTATAATACTAAAGTTTTTTCTGGACGAGATCATTATTCGCCCATACAATGACAACTGCAAAACCCTTTTATTTTTCTATTCTAAATTTAACCTATCAACAGCTTAATTTATTAATAAGAAAATGCTTGGCGACCCATTATTGCAGAATAATGGGCCGTAAACTAACCAATCAGAATGCATGCAAATTTTCAATATTGGCAAGCAAAGGTAATAGATACAATGTTTATAGTTGACTAGCTTTTCTTCACAAGATTATATATCTATTTTTGATATAATTCTTGTTGTTATTTTAAATTTTTAGGAGTGTACTGGATAAAGAAATCAACCATATTTATACTTCAATTTAACCCTTCAAACTTTAGATGAGGGTTAGGATGAGGATTATGGCTAGGAATAAGGCAACTAGCTAAACAACAAATCTTATTTTTTCAAACTTCACACCAACATTAAAACTGTGTTTATTTTTCATAATTAAGTTTTAGTTTTGAGCTTCCTTACAGGTGTCTGAATACCCTAAAGCATGCAAAGCATAAAAGTTGCAGTAGAATTATTACAGCATTTTACTTGCCATATTGAAAAGGGGGTTCGAAACCCCTTTGAATTGCACATCACCACAAACCAATAGTGGTCAGTCAATCAAATCAGGCAATTCCTGAAATTACTCTTCAAAGGGCATCTTCTAATGTCTATGTTGAAATATCAAAATTAAAATGAATGGCAACAACTTGAGCATGGGATACCAAGCTTGTCTACAATGATTAGGTTAAAAACTCCAATGTCACTTTTCTTCTGTAACCTGTGGTTTGACTGCCTTTTACAATGACTATTTTGTATTTTCTTTTTAATTTACACCCAGTAATTTAAGCACAGGTGGTCAAATGAAGCCATGTGACATTTTACCTTTTTCCCCACTAATCAACTCATTTCTTTTGAGATGAAATCTATAGCCACGTTCACACGGTCACAAAACTCCAAGGGTGTGAAACTCCGGAGTTGAAAATTAAATCCAATTATTTTACTTCACTCCAAGTTGTGTCCACACGATGACAAACTCTGAAATCATCCCCCTTGACCATTCTCCTCTGCTTCACATATCGGAGTGTAGACCAGAGTCAAAATACCGGAAGCCGTAGACTTTCCCACATGATATTCAAACACAAGAATTTGTCAACAAATTGCGAGATCACCTCCGATCACTATCCCCCGAAGCTGTCCACACAGGACGACACTCCAAAACACTCCGGAGTGTTATCGGAATTTAAGCTTCACCCCTAAATTTTTAGGGGGATAAAACCCCGCTAGACCCTGGATAACACTCCACAGTTTAAAACTCCGAATGCGTCCACACGGTCAAAAACCCCGATCGGCACGCCAGAGCTTTGAAACTCCGGAGTTTAAGCCTCCGTGTGGACACGATCGCAGTGTAGTAGGACATGTAGGCCAATGCACTAATGACAGCTGGTGGAAACAGTAAATTGAGAGCAATAACACTATAAAACCACTCAAGTAAAACAGGACATTAATTCAAAATTTGCTCATCTGAGCATAGCTGAGTAATTCTCATTTCTCCAGTCAACATGAATACATGAATCAATTGATAGATTCTGTTTAGTCAGAAATAACAGTCTTGGGTGTCTCACATGCTTATAAAAGGCAAACAGACATGAAAACAGGGTGCCATATTAATAAACACCCAGCTCTACTTTATTTTGGAGCACACAAAATTGAAAAAATCAATAATTTAGAACTAAGTTGATAGTCTTACCTGGGGGAGGGTCTCAGATTTGGGAAGGGAAATGGCTCTGAGAGGATGGAAGTAGGGCCCATATCTCAACCAATTTTAGCCAAAAAAGTGTCCGATAGCTATACTGGAGATGCAGATTTGGGGCCAAATTTAACACAAATTGCCAATTTTCCTCAAAATTTTGACCTTGTTAGCAAATTTGGCCAATTTGGCTTCAGATTGAGGAAATCGGACTAATTTCCCATTATATTTTAGAAAAAATTGGATTCAGATTGAAGGAATTGAACAATTTTCCAACAAATTTTTGAAAAAACGACCCTTTCTATACCCAAATTGGCATGGAAAAAGGGAGTCATTCATATACCAGAAGGCTGAAAATGAGACCCATATCTGTGGCATGTCTCCATATGGTCATTAATGTTGAGTACCCCCCCCCCCAAGATTCATACTAATAGAATATTTTAGACGTCACTCCAGTCTTGTTAGAGTATAGTGTACAATTAAGGTGTAATTGTGACATCAATCTAATTCTGATGCAATAATTGCCTATCAAAATCATCCATCAAGCACCAAGGACACACAAAATGTCAAAGGTAAAAAGCTTCAGACTTCAATGGTGTTTCTCAATTTCTCCTTATTTCATTCTATTTAGTACACACTCCGTTATTATGTCATACGGAGTTCAAGCATAATGGACTACTTTTGTGATGGTCAAAATTCCTGGAAAATAATCTAAATTCTTAAAGCGGCACTGACACAAAATATAAAATTTCTTGAATTTGCACTCAAATAATAATCTAGGCCATTATTGGAAGGATACAGATATATTTTGGGAATTTGAGGGGGAATACCAATTTTTTTGAGAGCGAGAGGGGGAAACGAACATTTCCATTGAGAGGGGAACCTGAACTTTTAAATGGAGAAATTTCATAAGGGGAAATGCAATTTTTTTTAAAGTGAAAAACTGAAACTTAGAAAGAATAAAAAAACAAAGAACCGAAAAAGTTCAATTCTTCCATTCTCCCAGCATTAAAGCAATAACATCACGTTTTTTTGAAGAGCTCCCCCAATTTTCCAAAAATTTTGATATTTTTGAACAGTTGCATTGGTAACAGGCAAGTAAACTACACCTGTTAATGTTAGAGCTCAAACTGTCTATGTTTATCGCAAAAGAAGGATTTTGTAATTAGGATAATAATCAACGGCTGCTTGAAAACAGCCTTCAATATGAAATAGAGCCGTGAAATAGCGCCATGTACGTGTCTAGCTCATCCATTAGGTGTTCAAACAATTGGTTCAACAGGAAATCTAGTTAAGGCATTTTTCATGAGTTGGCACTATTTTCACAATGACAGACATAAAATTGGGGTTTTCCATTTCCAGTTCCACCGTTTAATTATAATTGGGGATCCCCATTCTAATACAATCGCTTTTTTTTTTATGAACAAGGTGTTCTCAAACCACAAAAGGTCCCCCACCCAGTGCAGTAGCAAAGAACAAGAAGCAACAATTTTAAGATCTCAGGGAAATTGTGATAGAAATAAGTGGGTTCTTGGACGACGGGTGGTTCTTCCATTGACATGACCTTCAAAACTTGGCACTTGAACTGTTGACCACACCCACCAAGTTTCATCATCCTACCACAATGATTAGTGATTTGAACTTTGAATGACCACCACATACCTTCACAAATTTTGGCATTGAACTGTTTTACCAAATTCACACCAGGTTTTCATACCATACCACCATGTCAAAGTTCGACCTTGAAATGGCTTGAAGGACTAACCAAAATTTTTTGGCACTGATTGTTTGACCACACCATCCCCTAGTTTCATCCTCCTACCATAAATGTTAAGTGAATTTTACACCTTGGATTACCCCACCACATACCTTGAAATGACCTCCAAGTTTCAACACTGAATGTTGATCACAACACCCCTCCATTTTCCTCCTCCTACCACATGTTTAGTGATTGACCTTGAATGACCCATCGGATGACCTTGAAATGAACCTTCAAATTTTTGGCACTGAATGTTGACCACACCCACCAATTTTTCATCCTCCTACACCATGTTTAGTGATTGTACCTTGATGACCTCGGATGACCTTGAAATGACCTTCACATTGTTGGCACTGAATTTTGACCACACCCACCAATTTTTCAAACCAATTTTCATTTTCACATCCTCCTACCACATGTTAGTGATTGACCTTGAATGACCTTGGATGACCTGAATGACCTTCAACTTTTTGGCACTGAATGTTGACCAAACACCCAACCAATTTTCATCCTCCTACCACATGTTTAGTGATTTGACCTTGGATGACCTCGGCATGACCTTTGAAATGACCCTCACAATTTTTGGCACGGAAATTTTGACCACACCCACCCATTTTTCATCCTCCTACCACATGTTTAGTGATTTTGACCTTGAAATGACCTCCGGATGACCTTGAAAGACCTCAAAATTTTTGGCACTGAATTGTTTTGAACCACACCCACCATTTTCATCCTCATACCACATGTTAAGTGATTTTACCTTGGATGACCTCGCATGACCTTGAAATGACCTTCAAATTTTTTGGCACTGAATGTTTGACCACACCCACCAGTTTCATCATCCATAACACAAACCGATAAGGTTTATAAGCTTTGTTGCGTATTTTTGACCCCATTTGACCTTTGACCAAATCCATGACCTCCTCCGAACTCATCCTCAGCCTACTTGAGTGACAATCTACTGGTGCGAAGACGGACACCCTACTTGCTCCAATCAAAAGATATCGTGTTGACAACGTGTATTATAGGATTTAGACCCTACTTTTGCCCATATTTGGACCCTATTTTGACCACATTTGACCTTTGACCCATGTCCCCTGACCCACTTTGTATCCACCCACGCCTACTTGAGATACATCTATGTTGCGAAGATGACCTTTCAGACTTGCCTTAGTTCCAGATATCGCAGCGGGACGCACACCCACACGGACGGCTACGGGGAAGGCATTTCTATAGGCCCCCTTCGCCAACAGAAGTTGGCCGGGTTTTGTTGGCGGGGGACCAAAAATACACACTTTTGAGCATTACCATTCACAGGTATAGTTTACTAGACAATTAACAACACAACTATGCAAAAATCTCAAATTTTGAAAATTGGGAGCACTCTTCAAAAAACGCTTTAAATAATGACTGCTCCTTACCTCCTTTAGCCCCCTGACAACTACCTACTCATAGCACCATAGTAAGAATGGAATAAGTCGTGTCCATGCGGAGGCTGAAACACTGGAGTTTCAAAACTCTGGAGTGTTGATCAGGTTTTTGACCGTGTGGACACATTCGGGGTTTTAACTCAGGAGTTTCATCCCTCTAAACAACTTGGGGGTGAAGCTCAAACTACGATAACACTCCGGAGTGTTTTGGAGTGTCGTGCCGTGTGGACAGCTTCGGGGGTAGTGAGTGGAGGTGACCTCGCAAGGTAATCTTTGTTGACAAATTCCTGTGTTTGAATATCACGCACGAAAGTCCACGTCTTCCGGTATGCCGACTTCCGGTCTACACTCTGTTAGAGTTTCGGCCATCGTGTGGACACAACTTGGAGTGAAGTAATATAATTGGATTTAATTTTCACCTCCGGAGTTTCAAACCTTTCCAGTTTTGTGACCATGTGAAAATGGCTTTAGTCTAAAATATTCTAGAAACTCTATTTTAATCGGTTGCTCTATTATAACATGTAATTGACCAATCAGAAACACCGTAAGAAAGGCAATAGTGCTAAGAAAGGTAAAGGTGAATGAACTTTTTCAAGGCTGTTTTGACAAAATGAGCACTAATTTGGATAAAGTGGCATAATTTTGAGCCAAAAGACAAAAACTTAAGAGTTTCCTTTCATATTTGTGTCTGCAATGCCGACAGTTTGTCTCTGTATACTGTCATCAGAACCCAATGCTTCATAAATAGCATTTGGAATGATGTAAGACCACATGAAGATTCAATTAGCACTTTGTCATTTTAGTTCCCGTCAAAAAATAACAACTCCTTACACTTTCCGTACAAATACCTCAAAAGTGGTGTTTCTAGTATCAAATTTGTTAACATATACCTAATCTCCTGGAAATTGTTTTATGTAGAACAAGCTTGCTCTGGGGAGCATTTTACTCTTAAGTTTTATGGTAGCTTAGAGTTAGTTGGAAGTTCTTCATTATTTCAATTGCAGCATTTCTGACAAAATGGATTGTGCAGATTTTTTGGTTAATAACCATTTCTGACATGAGCAGAACTGCATGTGTGAAACAACTTGAAGCATGTTTGAAGGAAGGGTAAACTTCAGAGCCTTTCCCTTCCTTCCTGGAGTTCTCACGAAATCACACTTTTATCCAACCGCCAACTGCACACATCACCTGCTAAAATCAGCAGCAGGGTGCTACTGGGTATTCACCAATTTGATATTTTCCTGTTCCCAAAATTGGGCCTAATGGAATCTGTCACTTCACACAGGAGCCAGTGCTAATCAGTGTTGAAATGCGTCTCTGGAGCTGTTCACTCGATTTAGAGAATTTACTGGTCAATTTTGAGAAAAAAAATTGTTAAAAGAAAATAAAGGAATACTTCCCCTTGCTCAATATCACCTTGCATTCTTCTCAGTCTTTTGAAAATAATATTCACAGTCATTATTCCTTTACGCCTTATTGACA
>JAMKCH010078510.1:0-12192 GCA_023653785.1 Ophioderma brevispina | reverse complement strand
ATATAATTTAAAGCAGACGCACTTTTGCAACCTCAGGGAAACAAATTTGCGTCCAAATAGATGCACTATTTCCAAAACCTAGTGTGAACCCTGATTCAGATGTTTGGTAATCCCTGACGCAAAAACGCAGAATGCATTAAAACCAAGGTTGTTCGCCAGTGATGTGAAACATTCCCATTCATAGTGGTATGCAGTGCTCCTTTAAGTATAATTAAGCTAATAAATGTAATGATTGAACACTCAAAGATCACTCAGCACATTGAAGTTATTATTTGCTTAAGCCAAGTTTTAGTTGTGACAAGGATTGCTTAATATATCAATGTCAGTTTCACTTTCAGTTGAATCTTGGAGCATTGTAATTTTAGTCGGTGTTTTGTGCCTAGCACAAGGAAAAGGATGATAGGCAAATTGTATTGATAATATTGTTAAGCATGTAACCTTTTTCCCTGTATTTGAAAAGGCAGATATCTTGCTGCACCCGATTTTCCTCTTTTTCCCCTGACATCTGATAAAATGCTCACTTCCTGTCCAATTCCAATTGGGACAATGGTTATTGCTTAATGGTGGGTATGTGAATCTGTGGCTTTTCCACCTTATTACATGCAAGTGCTTTAAGGTGCTGTATGACCACATATGGGACCCAGAACATGCAGGGTAATTACCCTCTGAGCACTACATGCTTATTAATTAGCATCTAAGCACTATTTTGATTAGTTACTTGGAAGATAATATTATGTAATGAGCAAATCAGAGCTAATATAATAAGGGTGTATAGATTACACAGAGATATAAAAGCACTATTTTGATTGGTTGCTCAGAGGGGGGTCTCATGTTGTGTCCTGTAATGATGAGCCAATCAGACAAATCGTGCCATAGATTACAGTTCTCAGAAGGTTAAGGAGTAAAGTGTAGGCAGTCTGGACTCACACAGTGAATGTATCCAAGGCATTACAAACATGGATAATTAGTGAGACATGCCCAGCCTATTTATCAAATGTTTTCACCATCAACGACACATTCGGGTAAAGGTGTTGGTAAAGATGTTGACCCAAATATTGACCCTAAACATAACTGCTCGCTGTTTCTACATACGTGAACACATTTTCATGGAACTTGCATGTAATGGTCCTTTGGTAGTGCCCCATAAGTTACCCCCTCAAGAGTGGGATCAAAGGTCATCTGGAGGTCATTAGAGATCATGCCCCCAAAATGGTCAGATTTATCAAAGTGTTTGGTGTTTCCAAATGTGCTGCTCAATTTTCACGACATTTAGATACTATGGTCCTTAAGCTTAGTGTCGTGTCACACGTGTTGGTGACCTCTGCTCCGATTCACAAATCACCACAACACATGTGATCGGTGAAAGCTGTATTTATATTCTTTTTTTACTGAAGAGGTAGTTCAAAATCTAGTTTATGCACAGAAATTTGTCATGTGTATCTAGGCATCAATGTGCATGCTGATATAAATTGGCATGCCATATTTTAACCTGTTTGGTATGTGTGAAGTATTAGTGGATGCATCATAATATTGGCTAAATACAGTTGCTGCCAAGTTCCGCAGTACATTATTGTTCCATGTCTTCCAAGAAGAGGTCTTATTTTAGAAAAAAAGCTTATCCCAAACTTCAAATTTCATGTAGATACTTGTTTTGTGTTTATTAACAAATTTGGAAGTTTGCCCTTTATTTTATTCAGTTTTACAAAACAATAACATGTGATGACAATGATGTGCAAATGTTGTAAACATTACCTGGAAATGTCAAATTTTGGCCTCTGTTTTATTCATTTTTCCAAAACAATAACATGCGATGAGTCAATGATAATGATGTACAAATGTTGAAATCATTAACTGGATATGTCTTGTGTAGTCCTGTGACATTGTAATTTCCCATTTACTCTGCCTGTTTAGTACGTTATGCTACGATGGGAACATGTTTTTCATCAGCTGCATGAATTTTGGCTTTAGAAGGTGCTGTATGTAGTGTTCACTAGTAATTTTGTGAGAAAAATAGTGAATAAAAAATCAATAGCCTGGTTGATTGCCTGGAGCACTAAAAAAATTTCATGCAAGCAAGATTATTTACTACTTGTGTAATTTGGCAAATTGAATATTTTGAAGGAAAGTAGTTGACGGGAAGCTTATATTTTGAATAAAATCTGGTTTCTGATGTAAATTGAAGTGAGGGGCCTGTGGTATAGTGGGATTGAGCGTGACCCACACCAAAGGTTGTGAGTGCGAGGCCGCTGCAGTAAATGTTTTGTGCACTTGGCGAGTTACGGCAACTTTAACGTCATTAATCCTCTCCACTCAGGTGTATAAAATGGCGTAACGGGACAAGTGCTTGGGAAGGTATAAGACTGGTTGTGCGGGAGGAGTGGCGACCCCAGAGCAAAAAATATTTATAGGGTTGCAGCGCTCACTAACCAGGTTTAAACCCGCCAAAGTTCTGGTCCAAAGCCCAGAGGCCTCAGAACACACTAATGCAGACAAAGAGATACTGCATAAGGTGAATTTTCCTTACTAGTAACCTTCACAGAGGGAGATATATCAGGAGTGCTATCTTAAAACGGATAAACATAGGTGACAGGCGTTGGTGTTTATACCAAATGAACTATTTCCTGTCACTTAAACGGCACTGGCACTTTTCACAAAATATGAAATGTCTTACAAGTTGCCCTCAAAAGATAGTATAGGCCATTGGAAGAACAGAAATACATCTTTACACATAAAAATAAAAGACTCAAAAAACAGATAGGGAGGTTAAGTAAGAGGTTAAAGACATCCAGGTAATTGTAGGCAACTTTTAAGTTTTGAATAATTTTTAATCAATAAATGTGATTATTACATGACTACCATAGACTTGTAATCAATTGAATAGTAAAAACCACAAAAGGTAACAGACCGGGTCAAAACAGGGTGCATTGGTTGGGAAAATGCATCATGGCGTGCGTTTTATTGTGCTAAAAGCCATTTTCGTCGCTGCTGAATTAAAAAAATGTCGGATGGCGACATAATTCTAAACAATCGTTCTGTTTACCCATAAGGACGCCGATTTTGTCTTAATCTTTCAGGGTAGAGGCTTTTGTATATAAAAAAGCTTTACAACCATGCAAAAATATCATTTTTGAAAAAAATCTGAGGGCGCAATATTTTTAAATTGCCAGTGTATCTTTACACAGAGTTTCCTTGGTTTTTGTTTCTTTTTTCACTCTCCAGAATCTGCAGAGGATTATGCTGTAATTACCATTACCTGTCCCAAAGCAGACTCCACAGACGGGTGGGTTTGGTAAGGATAAATGGGAGATTCCAAGAGGAATCCTTGTCATTTGACAGAAAACTAGGAGCAGGACAATTTGGAGAAGTATGGCCAAGGTAAGATTGTGCACTTTCACTTCACCTGCATCCAAGTTTTCACTCATGTATCAAAACAAGTCCAAGAAATCATGTGTGCATTGAAAGAAAATCACCAAACACAGCTGTCTCGTAATTTAAGAAGAATTTCAAGTAGTGGCAACACCAATTTGACAACTGATATAAGTGGGAGCATATGCAAGAGCTATCACCCTTGTAACAGAAAAAATCCTTTGTGGGAATCTTTCTTTCTTTTTTCTATATAGGCTTAAAATGGGTCATGATTTTATGTTTAGCACACTCTATTGCCAAATCTCCATTGAAATTTATATAAAACAGTTTTAAGAAAAACCATTGATTGTATTCCGGTGATAAAATTTTGTGGAATTTGCACAGGATGTTGCTATTGTGACCTAAACAGGATGTTCCAAAACTGGTTCACTGTTGACATTGTTGGGTTTATTTGGTTTTGACTAAAAAAATACTTCAAACAGCTAGATGCAAAGCATTAGAGAAATTACAGTTACTAGTCACATGAGTAACAAAATTTCACCCAAAGGCATTGTCCAAACTGTACATCACAATATTTTTCCATCCACAATCATACCAGGGGTGGTTGGGGTGGGGGGGCATTGGCCGTTGCCCCTGAGAGTTTCAAATTCAGGAAAACTTGTTTTAAGCGAACAAATTGCATTAAAATCATTGTTTTTTTAACCTCTACTGAGTTAATCTTTCTACATGTCTCGCCCCTCCTATGATGTTTCGCCCTCCTAAGATTTACCCTGGCACCGCCCCTTGAATCATACAAAGGTAATACATAAAATATAATGATGTGGAAGAATACTGGAAAGTTAGCCAGAAAATGGCCTGTCAGTTAGGTCCAAGACCCTGTCCAATTACAAAAGTTAGTAGGTGAAATTAGTGACTTTTTGGCCTATTAAATGTAATTATAGAGCCTTTGCCATCGCGTGGAAGAATTGGCCGATTTTGGCGCTGTTTAAACCAACACCACGCCCTACAAGTTTTTTATGGCTTGTTTGATTGCCCTGAAAAGTACAGTTTTGCAAGCTGTGATCTTATGGGTGAAACTCATGGAAATGGAGTTTGAATTTTGTGTAAATGTTCATTTTGGAAGGTGTTTTGTTGCGGGAATCTGATTTTCAGTGTAATAAAATTAATCGCATGTGTGTCCGATACGCGTCATTAGGAAGATTCGAGAGGGCGGAGTTTGTTATAGAATCATACCGAGTTACGTTGGAGCGTGGTTGGATTTGCGGGCTATTGTGTCCGTTACGCCCGAGTGAATTTTGTTGGTTATGAATGTGCCCTGTTTTTTGTTAACAATGATGTGTCTGTAAAGAGCTACCTACAACCCGCCTTGCTCAGATTCCTCTGCCTGCACCATGCAACTTACTCACTGTGTTCCTAATAAATTCCTGCTCTGTCCGAGCCAAAAATGTTTGGTGTTGTGTATATGTATTTATCAAGTATATAATTATCCACTTTATGACATAATTTCAGGATTAGAAGCCCTCAAAATAGCCCAAATTTGAATCATGTAAAGATGTCCCAGCGATAAAACGTTTAGGACATAGAGATAGTGCTATTAAATATTCCTGAACTCATCACTGTTTTCACCAGGGATCGAGATCATGTTGACACTCATTGGGATTTTCCAGGATTTCCCTTGAGGATCACGTGCCCGTTGACACAAGCCGCCTCGTGTCCCGTGTTGGCTATGATTATAATGATACACAAACAGCGTAAGTGCCAAGCATTTTGAAACAGTTGTTGAAAAAGAAACCCAACAATAATTTTTATTGAGAGAGAATTAATTCCATCGGTTTTTAATCTAATAAGTAACATATTCATTGTTATTTGTGGGAGATTAAACCTTTATATGACTTGTTTTTAAGCGAGCAATCATTAATTAATCTCAGCAAGTGCGATTAGCCTACCTCTCAAAAAGCTGACATTTAACACCACACTAAATTTGAATCACTTTGAACAAATATAAGCAGAGTTTCCCAAGTTTGAATCCTTTGTGCTTCATTCTCTATCGGACTTTGTTTTTGCACTTACAGGATATTGTGTTCGGCAAGTCCAAATATCAGCTAATGGGTTATGGTTTACTTACTTTTACTACCCCAAAACAGTCACTATATTCATCAGAAAAAATAATTAAGCTAGAACCATATCCTTTACAAGTTTTCTTTTATATTTTACCGTTTCTGGATAAAGGAACGACAAAATTAAAGCTATCATCTTACACACGTCGAGCATACCAGCTGGGAACGTCCCCTTTGCGCCATTTCCACAAAGCTGATGTTTCGATCGCTATTGCTCCCCCAGTCCAACCTCCCAGTTCAACGATCTTGGCCCCGCCACATATTATTCCGCGCAGTCTAAAATTTTTTGTGACAAAGCTGATGCGCATGCCGGGTTAACGTACATCTCTCTCCGACTCAGTCAGAACCCCTTTATGATCCCCTTGAATTCCGTGAATAAAACCACAAGTTCGACAGAAATCAATTATGCATATTTTCTCTGTATTTTTTCTAGTAACATCTCTTTTCAAAATATTATTTAACATACAAATTATATCAGTTCATGTGGCCGGGAGCCGGACCATGCAATGTGGACATTACCTCGCCCCATGTATTAAAGGATCAAACCAAACAACAGAAGTAACATAGCTTCATTCATATGTTAATTGCAGTAAACCAAAATAAAAACAACGGTAATTAAGTCAAATTATTTTAACCCCGTCTACCGAAGGGGGGGGGTGGTTACCACCCCCTTCAGGTTTTTTCCCCGGCTTGCTAAAACCCCCTTTTTGGTGCAAAATTATTAATGTAATTGTCAATTACATGTTCCGCTCCTTTTAACCAAAAACAAACATCCCCGAGGGGTATCGAGTAGATACAGGGTGATCCCAAGTGATGGAAGGGGGGGGGGGTGGTAACCACCCCCCTCCGGAAAAAGTACCAACATCCTAACCAAACACGGAACAATCACAACACTTGATTTGGTTACCAATAGATAGCTATGGTCCTCCTCTTTCCATTGATACCAAAATGAGTACCAACTGGCCTAGCATTACGTCCCAATTACGTCATAAAGTCAGCATCTCGAGCAAAGACTGCCATTTCATAGACACACACAGCTGAAAAAATTCTCGGCCAAAAGGTAGGAAATCAGATTTTTCATGCGTTTTTTTTGACTCTAATTATGAAATGACTATTGTAATCTTAATAAGCATTTTAGAGCTATCATAAAGGTGTTTGAGTCGCTAAAATTGTGAAATATCAATTTTCCACCCTAGTATTCAACGTATTTTCGTACTTTCCTCAACATATGACGTCATGCTGACGTCATAATGGGGATGTTAGTACTTATTTTGGTATCAATGAACAGAAACGTAAGCTATCCATTGGGATCAACCAAAATTTACAGGAATCGGGGTGTTTCAGTAACGAAAATTCACGGGGGTGGTAACCCCCCCCCCTTCTCGGCAATTTGTTACAAAAAAATGGCTCGGGAGACGAGGTTAAAAAATCATTTTTAGAAAATGACTAACATAGATTTGAATCGAATAAATAATCACGTGTTTTTATTTGCTAAAATACGTCATTGTAGCTGAAACAGCTGTACAAAATGGCCGCCGACTGGCACCCGACGGCAGGCGCACGCCGGTGATTTTTGACACAAAACCAATGTTTTAGAACTCAGTTTAGAATATTTTCACCGGTTTGCAAATAAATCAGAATTAACAACAGGTGGATGAACGTGAACTACTCTGTGGTCAGTTGTGTGAACTTAGACTGGCTTGGGGAATTTCCCATACCGTTTTTTTGTAATCATATCAGTGAAATTGGAACCCATACGCGACATTTTCGGAATTCATTTATGTTATATTTATTTTCGCACCTAATTTTGGAGAAAAAACGATCGTAACTTCATTTTATTATCCTTTTTTATTTTTATTTTCTTCTCTCCGCTCTCATTTATTTTCTTTCTCCCCCCTCATTTTCCCGCGAGGATTGCAGATTTCCCGGGAAGGAGCTTCCCAATTCCCATTTTTCCCGCCATGGTCCATCACCCCTGCTCGCACGTGTTTTTCTACACTGGTTTAATAGGAAATTTCCAGTTGTGTATGGTCAGTGATGTTCCGTAGTCTTTTAAGCTTTTTTGTGGCAATCAGTACGCCCGATTATATTTATAGGCGTAAAATGAGCAAGCTACTTCTTTAATCTTGGGATTTTACTAAATCATTAAACACCGAAACATTGCTACAGAAGATTTTCTTCTTACTATACATGCAAATAATGATTTTGTGATGTACCAATCAGAAAGGATTAGTAGATGGACAAGCATTATGAATATGCAAAACATAATTTGGTCTGAAATTGAGTACAACTCACCCTCCTCGGTAAATATCTTTTTCAGGCCTTTTATACTATAGTATATTGTGCATGCAAGTTTCCGTAAGGGGCTTACGATATGTAACTTGGACAAAGGAGGGTGCCGTGTGGGGAATGACCTGTTGGTGATCTCTTGCGACATGGGTGAACTTCTGTGGACTTTGACGCTCATGTCAGTCAAAACGTTAACCCTCTCCCGCAAGCTTTTTGTACAAGTTCGCTGGAGTTTTTAAGGCGTATAATGATGAACTTGTCGGAAAGAACCGATTAAAGAGTTTCCACCTGCGTATTTCGGGCGAATTACATAGCAAAATGAGGCTAATTAATAAATGCAAACATCTGCGTAATCATTTATTTTTGAAACAGTTCTTTGGATATGCAAAATTTTCCACCTGCATGCAAAGCCCATTATGGTGCGCTCTTTGCCATTTCAAAAATTTGTGATACATGCGGCTTGGAATGCAAAGAGCTAATTGAAATATGCATAATTGCTGTATCGCTTAAAATGTACATTGGATTGCAAAAATTCCTTAACTACATGAAAAACGACAATCCATCAGCTTGTGTGGAATCATATGGAGGGTGAATGCTGGGGTGTTTAGGGAGGAGGAAGGCTAGGGTGTTGGGGAGGAGAAAGGTGTGGTGTTTTAAGAGGACAGTTTGGGTGTGGGGAAGGTTGGGGTGTGGGGGAGGCGGAGTGGGCGTCTTGAGTGGTAGTGAGGAGCCAGGTGGGGTGCTTCGGGGATTGGAAAGGTCGGTGCATTTGTGAGGGGGCTGGTAGATAGTTGGTTGAGGGTGCATCGTGGAGGGGGTAAGGTGATTGCTTTGTTACCCTCATGTCACCTTGGTGCCATTTCATTGGGGCAGTGTCGTGTGCATCAGGCAGGAGCGGATCGGGGCATCATGTCGGGGATGGGGTGACCTTTGTGCCACCATGTGACCTTGGTGAACGCCCATGTGACCTTGGTGACCCCATGTGACCTGGTGAACCCCCATGTGACCTTGGTGACCCCATGTACCTTTTGGGTGAAACCCCATGTACCTTGGTACCCCATGTGACCTGGTGACCCCAGGTTGACCTTAATGACCCCATGTGACCTTGGTGACCCCATGTGACCTTGGTGACCCCCATGTTACCTTGGTGACCCCATATGACCTTCGTGATCCCATGTGACCTCCGTGATCCCATGTGACCTCATATGACCACATGTCTGGTAAGGGGAGAAGGGTGGGTGTTTGTGGAAAGGTGTGGGAGGGGAGGGGAACAGGGGGGTGGGTTTGGGTAAGGTTGGGTGTTGGGAGGTGAGGGAGTGTGTCGGGGGGGTGGGTGTGTCAGGAGGGGTCTGGGTGGTGGCATCGGGGAAGGGGAAGGTAAGGTGCAATTGGTGAGGGGTGCCATGAATAGATGTTGGGAAGGGGAGTGGGTAGATAGTTGGGAGGGTGCATCGGGGAGGGGTTGAGTGATCTTTGTGACCTCATGTGCCTTGGTAACCTCATGTCACCTTGGTGCCATTCATTGGGGAGGAGTCGGGTGCATCATGGCAGTGGGGAGGGTGCATCAGGTACAATGTGGATTGACCTCATGTGACCATGGTGTGCCTCATGTGACCTAGGCCCCCATTGACCTTGGTGGACCCATGTGACCTTTGTTACCCATGTAAGTGGGTGACCCCATTACCTCAGTGATCCCTGCATGGGTAAGGCTGGTGTTTTGGAGAAGGTTGAGTGTTGGGGAAGGGTGGTGTTTGGGAGGGGGAAGGCTGGGATGGGGAAGTGAAGGGTGGGGTGTTTAGGGGTGTTAGGGTTAAAAAAAAAAGTGGGGTTTTGGGGGAAGGTTAGGGTGTTGGGAGGTGGTGGAGTACGTTTCGGTCGGGAGGGGTTGGGTGCGTCGATGAGAGATCAGGGTGGGTTGCATCGGGAGGGGGCCAGGTAGGTGCATTGGGGAGGGGACGGGTGGAGGTGATCTGTGTGACCTCATGTACCTTGGTGACCTCGTGTCACCTTTGGTCCATCACATTGGGGAGGGGTCGGGTGACATGCAGGAGCGAAGAGGGAATCTATTTTTTAATTACAAAAATTAGCGTTTAAAATAAAGCTAAATTAATAGGCACTGGCATCAGTGATGCGCGGGTTGTAAACTACTGGGCAGAAGCAATGTTTTGGGATCTTTCCTTGGGGTGTGATAAAATATCGCCCAACAATACTCCGTATATGACAAGCTAAAATAAACTTGAATTTTTTCAAATGAATATTATTCAAGAAAACAATGTTTATCAACTGAAATTTTATCAACAGAGTAAGCCTTTGTTTTTTCAAGTTGATGCCCAAATACACTTTAGACACCAGTTTTGTTTCATAAGTGATCAACATAGTTTTTTCAGTCCCTAAGTTTAAAACATGTTTTTTTAAATTTGATAAGTAAGTTTTTGGTGGATAAACTCAGTTTTATTTATCTGTCGATAATCATCGTTTTCATTAATTGATTTTTCTTGCTTTGAAAAATAGCTTTCACTTGAAAAACATGATTTTACAAATAAATGGCATTTGGGACATGCCATACCGTATCCTTAAAGGTGCAATGAGAGATTTCAAGCATCTGGTTTTTTTATGTCATATGTTAATGGTTTCCATCAGAAGATTAGACACGCATTACATTTCTTCACTTCTATTGGTACAGTAATGTCTTAAAGTGAAAACAAACTGTGATTTTTGTGCTTATATTTTATATATAAAAAACAAGGCTGAATTTCCTATTTGCTTCGTATAGGAAATAGAAATTTCAACAATTTTGTACGCAACAGAAATAATTCTCAGCATAATCCTCCTTCAGTTCAGATGGGGGAATGCTGATAGAAAGCTTTTACATCAATGCAAAAATTCAGAATTTTTGCTTTTTTTTATTAGGGACACCTGTTGTGAAATCTCTTGTTGAAAACCTTTTAAGTTGTGACCCCAAATAAAAATTAATGAAGTGGTATATTGGTTGACGTTACCAGACATTAATCTACTGCAAACACTACTCTTGGTAGTATATAGAAGACCAGCCTGTAGATCCCGTAACCAAACTATGGAGAACAAATATTTGACGGTTTCTTGGGTTCCGGATCGATTTGAAGGTTTTTTGCTTGGGGCTTGCCGCGTCAATGTTCCGGCATTTTTGGGGAAGGGGCAAACAAAGTTAACACGGGGTAAAATTGAAAACTGTCACAATCTTGAATTAATATGCATGTCAAATTACTCGCCTTATCAAAAAAATGTATATTTTTTGTTTATAGATCCGACTTCAATGAGGACGCTATGAAATGGCCCAAAAAATGCCAAAGGTCAAGCACTTTCATCAAGGTCAATTGCTAATAATAACCGATTTTAAAGATTGTTATGGTGACGTCTCGTAGACTTCAAAGGTTCAGAAATGCGTTCAAACACAAATGGGAAAAATGAGCCTTGTGCACAGTGATCTGAATTTTTAAATGTAATATAACAAATATAATGACTTTAGTTGATTTGGTTGAAGAATTTGGTATTTCCAACCAACATTACATAGTAGATTACACACAATTTATATGATGTATTTGATACTTAAGTGTAAACAAGAATGTCCACCAATGTCCACAAGAAGCCGTTGCAATTCACCGATGATATGTCCTCACGCGAAACTCGTAAATGACCGCGCATAAGTTCACATAAATACTCCTCAGGTAATAATATAAATATACTGTATGTATGTACGTTTTTAAATGGGCTACTGTCCCATATCTCAATTTCAATGTTCATAATAATTATGTATGTTTCAATCTTCAATTTATCATGTATTCTCAATATTATTAATGTACTTTGGAGTGCCTGAATGGAATGTTTGATTTAACATAAGTAATATGCAAGTGAGTAAGTTATAATAATTACTTATTTGGACTTGTGTGTTATCACATTAATGACCAATATTTTTTTTGTTCTCTGATGCAAACTAATCATGTATTTTCCAAGATTCAATTTTTTTCATGTATGCTTAATATAATACTAGTTGTCTTGTATAATCACTATGCTTGTACATAGTTAATATTACGGGTTAATTTATTTTTCACGCATATGCTTACTGTATTTATCATCGATTCGTGAGTAGTTGCTGTTGTTTTTGTTGGTTTTTTTTTGTACCTATTCTGAGCTGGTACGGTGTGATCATTTACTACTGTTGTTTTTTTAAACCATTACCATATTTGGCCTATGTCCGGCCTGCTCATCCCCACCTCGCCCAACTAGCACTTCTCATGTTTTGATAGATAGTTCCATTTTCTTTACTCCTTCTTGTTTTCCATTTTTCTTATTATGTCGTTGACAAAAGTTTTTGTATTGAGTTATGATGCTTTTGTTATCACCTTTTTCTGCATAGAAGCATACATACATCCAAACCTTATAT